>SEYY01000462.1:378312-388312 GCA_009176605.1 Armadillidium nasatum | reverse complement strand
TCGCTATTACAATGAACAACTCTTCTGAGCTTTCCCATCGCATACCTCCTCCATTGAGAAAGGCTCATGCAACACACCTTTCTACACAGTCATGGTTTTTCGCAAAAATATGAGAACACCTGATAAATGCATGAAATTTTAAGTTAATATGGTGTGAGACCGCATTTCTCATTCATGATCGCTTGAATTCTTCTAGAAATAGACAATGATAAATCATGGATGTGATGTTATATCATTCTTCATGTAAATGGTTTGGCAATTGTGGGGATAAAGGAAGACATGAAATCTCATCTGCATGTTCATCAAACCATTGACTGAACAACATTTTTTGGATGAATACTAGCCTTATTTTTTTTTGATAAATGGCACTACCTCAAAGAAACTTTCTCAATCCCTTGGATGAACCTGGTCACCCACACATAATATCTGGCAGTATCTTATCGCAAGCCATTATAGAACCCTCCCTCTGTGCTTCATCTGTAGCATAAGGTAATCCAGATCATATTCCTGGGATGATGTTCTCCACACGTATCTCGGCCAGAGGTTGGAAACAGTGTGAAGGTCGATTAATCTGACGAAAGGACTGTCTTCCATTGTTCGGCAGTTCAATCTTTATAAGTGCTGCTCTACTCTCTCTACTTTGACATTCATGTCATTTACAAAAGGCTTGAAGATTACAGTAATACCGTGAATATTGAGTCTATTGAGCTCTTTCCTTGCTGTTCTTGTGCTGATAGGATTTGCAAAACTGATATTCAGTTTAGGAGAAACTTTAGCAGCTGATGTTTTCTTATTTATTGTCCCAATTTTTCGCAACGCTCCTCTATCTCTTTCACCCAATTTCAACTACTGTCCACGTTGGTGTTTGTCGAATGAGCTTTACCATACCTCACTTGTACCAGCAGAGAATATTGAACAGAGCAATTGACGAATCCTTCCGACATTGCATGTTTACCTATCACACGAGCATCTGCGACGCCTCATCTATTTTGGTTAAGTTGATGTCTGTCGTATTTACTCATTCTTTCTTTCTACTATTTCCATGTTTTTGTCCATACCATATATATATATATATATATATATATATATATATATATATATATATATATATATATATATATATATATATATATATATATATATATATATATATATATATATATATATATATATATATATATATATATATATATATATATATATATATATATACACGAAAAAACTTTAAAAATTTTCTTTCAAGTTTGTAGTTAAGTGGACAAGCCAATAAATTTTCGAATACATGTCTATTTTAATTTAAAATGAATAGCCAAAGGTACTTGTTATATAGAATCGAGTAGAGAAAGATAGAACGTATTGTATATTTTAAAGATTAGAAAATTTTAGTTTTTATAATTAAGAATTCAGCCAGATATCTTCCCATCTCTAAACCTTAAGTAACTAAATTATTTCCTTTATGCATTTGCTAATATTGTTACTTATAAAATAATCAACTTTGGATGTAAGTTGCTAAATGTAAATGTTTTTTTATTTTTAAGATGATAGGAGAGACACCTCAACAAATAGTAACAATATCTCAGTAAATGATTCAATAAATATGAGAAGCCGACCATCAATAATGAATTCTGATTCGAACTATCAGTCAAAGCCATCTCCCGATGAGATCGTAATTAAAGGACGAGGAAGAAGGTCCCTACCCCTTAAATGGTCACCAATTCCCATTGAGAGCCCTCAGAAAACCCCCTTATCCTCTCTTATTAAGAAATCTCCGAAGAAAGGTGTTATTACTTTACGATCTTCCCCTAGAAAGAGATTGCAATTGAATGATGATCCAACTACGGACCTTATTCAAAGCAGAAAGGTTTGTTGAATTTTGGTGTATAAATAAGCTAAATAATTGAATATATTTTGCCATAAAAATGGTCAAATCATTATTGTGATTAAAGTTCAAAGTTTATCTTTTAAATATTATAATTTTATTTTCTAGAGTTTATTGAATACATCTCCATTAGCTCGGAATCCTTCGCCATTAGCTCGTAAAACCTCAGAAGCAGATATGGTTTCAACAAATTCCAAAGTATCGGACAGGTCTGTCAACAAACTTTCAAAGGATCAGCTTGTTCATGTTTTAAATTCCATTATTGAAACACATCCCTTCATCAAAGGTAAAATGAAGTTGCTAATAATAATAATAATAATAATAATAATAATAATAATAATAATAATAATAATAAAATAAATATATACTGAATGAATGTTGTAAAAGTATAATATCTCATTACACAAAGAAAAATTAATTAGGCGTCTTGGATTCCAGTAGGGTGTAAAATTTAAACCTTTAAGTCTTCCTTTATATATATATATATATATATATATATATATATATATATATATATATATATATATATATATATATATATATATATATATATATATATATATATATATATATATATATATATATATATATATAGCAGACTTTTTCTTAGGTTCTTTGAAAATATTTTTATAATTATCATCATTTTTATGGGGAATACTCCAAATCGTCGACAGGAAAAGTAGTTGATAGGTCAAAGGGCCAACATGTCATTAACAAAATTTTCTCACTTGTTCAAAACGTCGACAACTTTTTTTGGTAAGCTCAAAGGGCCGACAACTTTTTTTATAACTCGTCCAAATCGTTGACACTATAAATCCATATCGATTAATCAAAAGATATATATCATCATCACTCACGGGTAGGGGGTACGGGGGCATAGCTCCCCTTAGACAAATGTTCGTGTGCCATGCATCTACTAAAATAATACATTAAAAATTAAAAAAATATATTCATAATTATTTTATTAATAAAATTAAAAAAAATAGGCTTACATATCGATAGGATCAATATAAAAAAATACGATGTTGGTCAAACAATTGACATTTTTTTACATATGTCCAAAATGTCGACACTTTGAAATTGAAAAGAAAAGTGATCAACATTTTCTTCAAAAGTGTTGGCCCTTTAACCTGTCGACGATTTGGGTATAGCACCATTTTTATTGCTTTGATTGGATTTCTTATTAACGCTGTTTAAAAAAAATTTTTCTCTTAAAAACAAAAATTATTTTTTTTTGTTGGCAAGGTACCTTTGTGTGAAATGAATTAGAATATAAATCCTTGATATATCAATCTTTATACCTAAATTAGTTTGTAGGCTTCTGGCCTCTGCCTCTATATATATATATATATATATATATATATATATATATATATATATATATATATATATATATATATATATATATATATATATATATATATATATATATATATATATATATATATATATATATATATATATATATATATATATATATATATATATATATATATCGCCTCTGGTGGGCAAAGGCCAGAGGCCTACTATTCTCCACCAGAGTTTGGGAAAAATCGGAAGCCTGGTCGAGCTAAAAGCCGACATGTCCCGATACACGGTGTTTAAAAGTGTGTAAGTCAGAGCAAATTGGGAAAACAGATAGAGTGCGTAGTAGACTTTACCAGTAGAATACATGTAAGATTGAGTATAGCTGTTAAGTCTGGGGTCCAAGAGTTGGACAGAAAAAGGATGAGACTGTAGAATATATATATATATATATATATATATATATATATATATATATATATATATATATATATATATATATATATATATATATATATATATATATATATATATATATATATATATATATATATATATATATATATATATATATATATATATATAGTTTGTAGCTACAGTAGAATTTGGTTTAGAATCAAAATAAATTGGTGGACCTCCTGTATATGAAGCAACTAGAGAAAGTAATTTATACATGATACTTTTGAAAATTCTGGCCATGTTTTTAGTGATATGTGGGTATCAAGATTAGTTTTATAATAATTCTTACCATTAACTGTAATTGATTAATTACAGATAGTCTGCAGTTGTCAATTTTTGAAAATGTTTTGAATATTTGACTTTCATTTGCATATTGCAATGGACTCATAGATCAATGAGTATACCTTGAACCTTAAGCGAGTAAAAATTCATAAAGACCACGGGGTTTATATATATATATATATATATATATATATATATATATATATATATATATATATATATATATATATATATATATATATATATATATATATATATATATATATATATATATATATATATTAGGGATGGAGCGATACCAAAATTTTTACGATACCGATACCCGATACCTAAAAATATGCTGATACTTACCGATACCGATACTTTACTTAAAAATTTTTCCGATACCGATACTTCACTCCATCCCTAAATTATATATATATATATATATATATATATATATATATATATATATATATATATATATATATATATATATATATATATATATATATATATTATATATATATATATATATATATATATATATATATATTGCAGATGAAATTGAGCCATTATTAAATACTAAAGAATCTGATTCTCCAAGCACGAATGCTTTTGATATTAACAGCAACAACTGTAATAACTCTAAAGCTGCACAAGTAAGTTTCTTAATTAAAATTTGAATAATTGAAAGTGTTTAACCTTGTTACACACCCACCCACCCACCCATATATATATATATATATATATATATATATATATATATATATATATATATATATATATATATATATATATATATATATATATATATATATATATATATATATATATATATATATATATATATATATATATATATATATATAATATATATATATGAATGGAATAGTAGATGAAACATCGTTAGAAACCTTATACTTATGGAAGGACACTCAGGATGCAGCCTGCAGTACTCCCTCATCCAAGGTGAAGTGTCTGGAAAGGGTCATTTCACAAAGGATTAGCATTAACAATGAGCTATAAGAAATCGTAGAAAGTAAGGGAGTAGGCCTTTCAAGGTCGAAAAATATTGCCAGATTATTATTGTTGTTGCTTTGTAGATATCATAGTCCATGCAAAGATCTGAAAAAATCTTTTATAGAAAATTGATGAAGAATTGAAAACCCTAAAGGGTTGCGAGGAGTGGTTGCCACCATTTTTTTTTTTAAATCAATTTACAGAGTAATGGGTCATTGATTCTCAGCAGAGCAGGATTTTCCCCCCAGTTTTTTGAGATTTTGACAGTGTATGAGGTTAACCAGCCCGGGAAAGAAACTTCAGCAATATACGGTTATACATTACAAACAGTGTAAAAATCTGAGATGATAGACATCTGTGTCTGATTATTTAATTTAAAACTCCATCATGTCCAAATGCACTTTCTTTTCAGACAGTGTCATTTTGAAATCTGTCAGTGTGAACAAGCTATTATATAAGAAGTCTTGGCACAGTTAAGAAGGTCTGGTGGTAAAGAGGTAGTTCGAATAGTTTAAAGTGCTCTCGTGTAGTGGGATGCGCTAGAGAAGCTGGCAAAATGACCACCAAGGGTGTATGAAACGACCAGAGGACTAAAATTGTATTGGTGATGGATTGGACTGAATTGGGTAACTAAAGTTGAATCATTGTGTCGACGTTGATAAGTAGTGGAAATTGATCCTCTTTGCAGACAGAACTTGTTGTTTACTTTATAACAGAGAATTATAAAAAAAAACTTATAAAAGTAACATAATTTCCTGCATAGAAATAACAAAAACACGAGGATAGAAGGATCAGAATTTTTCTTTAAAGAATTTAATATTTTTCCCCTTAAAAATCTTAATATTTTAGATTCATACCAAAATAAAGCCCATATTTAGGTACAGAATATTTAAGTTTAATTTGGTACATATATAGCAGATGTATGAATGAGAAATTTTTCCATTTTTATTGATGGATCCTTTTTAAACAAACTTTAGTTTTTTAAATGTTTAAATCTGATATTTAAATTTATGCATATTTTTTATAAATTAGATAATCGATTTATATGATTGGGCAAGAGATTTTTGCTTTTCTCATGATGTAATTTACGAATATTTAAAGAATATCTTGCTAAAGTTATTCATTAAGAATACTTTAAAAAAATATAATAGATATTAACTTGAAGGAATCAAAAAAGATGGTTTTATCGTTTAATTAGTGATGAGATTCTCAGTTTGAAATTACTGTCAATTATTCATTGGAAGTTCTTAAATACTGTGCAGACCGCCTGATATATATATATATATATATATATATATATATATATATATATATATATATATATATATATATATATATATATATATATATATATATATATATATATATATATATATATTATATATCTCTGTAGAAAATGCCATAATCTTTCTGGTTCTTCTACCTCACACCATTTCTGACATTTTGCTTCATCATCAGTACTGCTATTTTACCTTCTAAAGAGAATATATATTCGCTGTTGTCATTAATTCCGCCTTTGGCAGTTCCGGAGCTATTCCTCTTCCGCCACCTTCCTCCAACTCATTTATGTCTAAAATAATTATTTCACAAGTCATAGACGTTGTTTCTACTCTCTATGATCTTAATAACAGTTAAGGCACAGAGCCCTGATGGGATCCTTCTAGTAGTTCTCAAAACTTTTGTTTCCGAGCTTTCACCCTGCCGTAGTAAACCGTTTTGTCTCAATCTCTAAACTTCAACCTTTTTTATTCTTAGCAAGAAAGTTTTGAAACATCTCAAATCTTTTAACCTTATTTTAGATGCCATTTTGACTTCTGCAAAGAACTATCCACTGATCTTCTTTCCCTCCTCTCTGCTCTTCAGCATTTCAGTGAATCTTTACTATGGCGCTATACATATCGAAGACTTTCGAAAGTCTGGTACAAAGCTTTGATTTTCAACAACATACTTCATTCTCTTTATGTCCTCTCTGGTTATTCTATAGCTGCTGTTGTAGACTGTCCTATTCACCCTTTAAATGTTTCAATAGTAGTGATCTTAGGATTCTGTTATATCATCTACTTTTAATTAATGATATTCTTTCCTTTGAATCCTGTCAGCTACTTATACCGACGAGTCTAGGATAGTATATGGCTTTGGAATAACTGACCTCTGATCTTTCCCATACTTATAGTTAGAGCAAAGAAAATAGTTGTTTTGAAAGCATCAAAAACACAGTTCTATTATCTAATTACTCAAAATAATCTTCCATACAGCTCATTCTTTCAGTTCTTAATATTTCTGGTATTTCATTTGCTCATTATCTTTCTTTCTTTACCTACCGTTGTAAAAGGTTGAATGTTCTGAGGCGGCTTCGGAACTTCTTTGCACAACCCCCAATTGATAACTTTGTGTAGGTGAGTTTATTCTTGTATGGAGATCCATACCTCCTCGATAAGATGGAATTTTTTTTTTTTTTTTTAAACTCTTACTTTCACTAGAGTCTCCATTCTCTTTAATCATTGAACTGTTGCTATTACAATGGGCACTGTTCTTCTGAATTCTGTCGTTTACTTCCTTCATTGATCTATTTTTCCAGTTACCTTAGACTTGCACTTTCATACACTGTAACATGACTTTATCCACCTATTAACCTGCTTTTTGAATTTTTCTTTAACTTCAGTAGATTTTGGTAGGTTTATGACCTTTGCCCACGAGTATATATATGATAAATGTTACTAACTGAACAAATGAATGTGAAGTTACTTTAAATTTTCCAGTTTTACAGCTGCAATCTTTATAGTTTTATTTTCATTGCACAAACATATCAAATATATTTTAACGCGTCTCGCACCTGAGACGTGAAGTGAAACAATTTTAACTTTATTTATTTTATTCTTTTTTAAATGAAGTAAATATAAAAGTATGTGTAGCTTTCTAATTACATTTTCTATTCTCTTAAGCTGCACACATTGATAAGCAGGAAAAAGTAAGTAAATCGAAATAAAAAATATTTATTATAAAATTTAAAACATATGTAACAAAACTTTGGTTTAAAAAATTTTTTTTTATCTTGCCTTTCAGAGTGATAGCCATGAGTGAAATATGCATTACAGTTTTGGGATATTTATGAAATTACAAATTTAAGAATTCCATTTTAAGTTTAATGAAGAGGATTTTTTTATTTTAAAAGTTTCCAATACCATTTACATATCAGTTTGTGATAATATTAGTTTTAAATCTACATAACATTATTTACATGCTTATAGCATGTACTCATCTGACCAGACAAAATAAAATCGAGTAGGGTAGGCGAAGCTTAGTATTTTTATTTGAATTTTTTTAATTAAATGTACACGTTTCAATAAAATTGGAGCAACTTCGTTGTTATTTATTAATTCCTCACAAGTCTTCATCTTCTTCTTCATCGTCGTCATCGCCGTCATCGCTTGGGATCTGTGAAAGCGCTTCGAGAGGAATTTCCCCTGAAACTAATGTAATCAAGAAAATGGTTTAAATTTACTTTAATTAACAATAAGTACTGAGAAAATCTAAAGAAACTTTGTGGGCATATCAAGACTGTCCCAGGTCAAAAGAAATAAGGATGTAACTAGCTTTGAATGGTTTGTCTTAATAATTTGTTTAACCCAACATAAAAAAAAAAAAAAAATTCCAAAATTATGTAGTTAAAACCACCACCATTTTACATTCAAGGTAAAACGTTTTTCCAAAAGACTATTTATTCATTACAATAATAAATAGAGGGGGAGATTTCAACTTCCCTGAAATTTATATTCGAACAAATGCAGATTTCTTTAAACATCTTTTAAGTTTTTTTTTTTTCATGCAATCTTATATTCTTCATAATTAATTATCGAGATTCAAGTGAACTGAAAAATTGCTCGTTAAGCCAAATTTATAAGTTATGCCAAGTTAGTTGAACAGGAAATGTTCTTGACAATGATATAGTTGTAAATCTCAAACTATGTTTTAAAAAAGCACATTATGTCGGACATCTTTTGATAAGGTATCCCATAAAAGGCTAAAGCAATTTATCTGTGTGGTATAGGAGAGGTACATAATAACAGTGTGCAATGTTAAAATGATAATCAATTTCATGAAACAAGTGAAGGGTTAGTTCCAATTTATTCTTAATCTATAAAAATGATTTGGATAATGTAATAAAACGTTATGTTTCTGAGTTTATTGATAAATAACACTAACTTAGACTATCCTGTTTTAAAAAAAATTTGAGGAATGTATCGAAATTCAACAAAATTTAAATAAAATTGGTTGGCTTGAAAGGTGGCAAAAGAATTTTAACAATCAAATGTGCAAGGTTTTTACTTGGAATAATATGAATTTTAAATTATAAATTGTACGAGACGTAATTTTCATTAGTAATTCAAAAGTGTCAGAGCAGTGTTTAGAAGCTAGAAATAGAGCTAGCAAAATATTAATACCAAACTATGACCATTAATTGATATACTGACTGGACACAGGTTTGAGCTCTTTATCTATGGAAAGACGCCGTTTACCGTGGCTCAAACGGTAAAGTGATTGACTCACGTGCTTGAGGGCGCCGGTTCGATCCCACTTCGGGATCCTAGGTATATACTACCTAGAAAATTTCCTCTCCTCGAATAGGGCAATGCCCGTGAGATGTGAACTTTTTATAAAAAAAAAAAAAAAAAAAAATTTGAAATTCCTGACGCTGTACATCAAGCAAGAATGTTTTTTTTTTTTTCAGGTTTGAAACGAAGTTATTGGATGGGATAAATGAATTGGAGGTGTTCAAAAAGGTAATTTAATACAGGAAATGATAATGATTTTCATCAGCTGACAATGTAAATATGTTTTTTATTAGACCACAATATACTGACTGGATGTCATAACAAAAATTAAATAAAAAGTTATTTAAATAAAGTTTTCATCTTAGTAAAAGGGATGGCTAATTTTTGAAAGTTTACCTCAGAAAGTGATAAATGGTAGCTTTTTTAAAACTTTCAAACCTTAATTAATGAAGTATTGTAAATATTCAAAAGGCAATGATTGATTATATGTCTTTTAATTACTTTTTAGTGAAATAATGCA
>SEYY01000462.1:342500-370712 GCA_009176605.1 Armadillidium nasatum | reverse complement strand
GCAAGCATCAAAATCATTGGGTATACAAAATATTATTCTAAATAAAAAATTTATTTAAAATAATATACCTTTGAAAATTTCATGAAATTTGCATCCATGGGTAGACAAAAAGTTTTATACCTAAAAATATTTCTAAAAAATTTTTTTTTGAAGTTTTACAATTACAGATATTTCTGAATTCAACTTTTTTGTGCAGCCAACATGAAAAGTTCAAATATAACAAAATGAATATCTATGATTTAATTATCTATAGGTCAAGTATGAAGTCATTTTGACAAAGGGAATATGCTGAAAAATGTGCATCAAATTTACATCTATAATACTAGCCTTATTTATAATTATAATTTATTATATTTATATATTTATGAAAAAAAAGAAAAAAGCACTGCTGAATGGCTATTTTTAATTATGCTGTGGTTAGTTTCCCCTCCCCTAAATTACAAACTGCTGATACCAATTTTGGTACATAAAACAATCTTAGACTACTCGGTAATGTGGGTTAATGAATGAAAACTGAAACAAACATACATAGATGGTTCTGGTTCAAGATTTTGGTACATTTCGGTTTTTGGACAAAGCTGCAAGTTTTCTGACGTCTTAAATTAAAGTGCTAATGGTATTTCGTAAACACCATAAATAGTTTCAATTACGGGAAACTAACCTAAAGCTTATATAACTGTAATGACTTAAAAAAATTAAATAAATGGCTTCAAGAGCCTTTATCTTAGGATTCAATTAGTTGCTTCAAAGTGGAAAAACGAGAACATCTTTCAAAATCTCATTACAAAATCAGAATTTTTTAGTTACTTCACACTATTCTAGTAAAATATGTTTTAGCACTATTTATTCATTTCACAGTTCATCAATATTCTAGGAATTTGAGCTAAATTTTAGATGCAAGACATAATTTCCACAACGTACAGATACAATCTACTGCAGATTATTGGAATTGGAAATTCATGAATCATGATTTCATAACTGGCTACATTGCCTTATGGTGTCCTCGATTTCATAAAATATTGAATAATTTGAAATGGGGACCAGGGTTGCCAGAAAGTTTTCATTGTAATTTGCCCAAAGTGGTTTTATGCATACATAGACTTTAACTACTAAAGTCAATGTATGCATACTAAAAGTATTACCAAAGTTTGGTATTACTTAGTAATTCAGATCAATCAAAGTTTACCCTATAATTTGGATCAATGTTATAAATTTAGGATGATCTGGAATCCATATTATTGCCGCCAAAAAAGTAAAATAAATTTAAAATGGCTTCGTAAAAAACGAAATTACTTTAATATCACATATTCAGCTTTATTTATTCTTGATAAAATTTTACAGAAAGTTTAATATTTGTTCAAAAAATTGCTAAATTAAACTGGTTTAAATGTTTAAAATAAGCAAATTTCTAGGACAAGTAATATTAGAAATACAAAATATAGTAAAGCACAGGTTTAAGTTTGAATTTAACTCAAATGCAAAATTATCTTTTGTAAATATCCCTTCCAACTGAGCTTCATTTATTATATATATTTTTATCGTGTTTTATGTAAAAGAAGATAAAATTAAATATATTATATATTATATATATATATAGCTATATATATATATATATATATATATATATATATATATATATATATATATATATATATATATATATATATATATATATATATATATATATATATATATATATATTCAAGTGGCAAGACCGACAACAGTATCCAGCTGGACTTCAGATACAGAAGCCCAGCAGGATGCTGCTGCAAAGCCTTTTCACCCCCCCCCACCCCGAGCAAGCTTGGGGTCACAAGCGAAGGAAGTTCTCCTCGCCGCAGTCCGGAGAAATCCGAGATCTTTCAAATCTATCTCTCAACACTCTCCTACTATACTTTCTCCTTTTTTCCATTTCAGGAGGAGATTAGGCTGGCGTATCTCCTCCTCCTCCTACTTAAAGCCGGCGACATAGAGGAAAATCCGGGGCCTGTAATCTGGCAATGCCCGATCTGCAACAAAATAGTCAGGAGGGACTCCATAAAATGCAAAAACTGTCACAAGTGGATCCACAGACAATGCTCCCCATTTCAAAGACTCCCACCTACAAACCACAATTGGAATTGTCAAATTTGCACCCCCCCTACCACTTTAAACCCTATCAATCGTAATTCCCACATCAATACACTAAATATCCTACAAATCAACATAAACGGCCTCCACAACAAACACAAAGAACTAGAAACATTCCTACACAAACACAACATCCACATTGCACTTATACAAGAAGCCCACCTTCCAACAAACCAACTCCCCCCAACTTTCTACAAATACGACTCCATCTACTCCCAACACAAACCCAACCATCACAAACTATTAACTCTCATCCACAACTCTATAAATTACTCCAACACATCCTCTCAACATGCAAACACGCAATCTGACAACACATCTAAAATCAAACCTTCTCAATAGAAATAAAAAAAACTACGCACAACATTTAGTAAAACTATACATACCACACCATACATACACACACTGTCCATCAAACTACATTCCTAACCTCTCTACAATAACAAAACCTTCCTAATCTCCTATTATGCGAAGACTTCAATGCCCACCACCCGAACCTGGTACAAAAACCAAGCCTCCGACCAAAGAGGAACCCACATTATCGAACACTTGGAACATCTCAACATACTTAACAACAAAAACCTCCATACCAGAATCCCCCCGCAATCCAACCAATCCCCCACATCACCAGACATCACCTTTTGCTCCTCAAACATTCACCCTCTTCTACACTGGACCACCGAAACCGATCTAAACTCCGACCACATACTAATAATTATAAAATACCACATCAAAAACAAACCCACTCACAAATCTAAAACTACATTTACCAACTACAAAAAAGCAGACTGGACCGGTTTCTCCAATTACATAGACGAAAACCTCACAACAAACGAAATTACAAACATATCCTCCCTCAAATCAGCAATTCAACATCTCACCCACACAATCCAGAAAGCAGCCAACATCTACATCCCTAAAGGCCACATTAAAAAATACGAACCTAACCTCTCCCCCGAAATCACTTCTCTCATAAAACAAAGGAACGCACTAAAACGCCAAAACAACCCCACACAACTCACCAAAACACAATTAGAAACCCTAAACAATCAAATATCGACCCTAATAAAAACTCACACAACTAACAACTACCAAAACTTCCTCATCAAAAACTTGGACAACACAAACAGCAAAAGAGTCTGGAAAACAATCCACACAATCCACAACGCAAAAAACAACCCACTTCACACTCACGAAACTCCAACCAATCCCACTACACAAACCCCATTAACTCCCAAACAACACATCAACCTACTGGCCACACACTTCGCTAAGCAAAGTAGCTTACCTACCCACCCACAAAACAGGAAAATAATAAAAAAACTGAAAAAGCTACGCAACAACCAAAACAACTTAAACGTCATCACACCCACAAACACTCAAAACACCATTAAAACTATCAAAAACTCTCCAGCAACAGGACCAGACAACATATCAAATATTCACCTAAAACACCTATCCAACCACACAATCACATACATAACCTCCATCTTCAACAAATCCATCCAACTCAACTATATCCCCCCCCAATGGAAAAAAGCATTAATCATCCCTAAACTAAAACCTGGCAAAGACCCTTCAAACCCCTCCTCCTACCGCCCAATCTCCCTTTTATCCACCATCTCAAAACTTCTTGAAAAACTAATCCTAAATTCTATCCTCCAATTCATCCCACAACAAAACTTCCAACACGGGTTCAAACCCAACCACTCCACCACCACTGCACTTACCAACATCATCCAACCTATAATAAACGGACTAAACCATAAACCATATCACAAAACTATATTAATAGCAATTGACATAAACAAAGCCTTCGATACTGTCCCGAGACATAATCTTATCCATAAAATCCTCCAATCCAACATCCCAACAAACACTAAGAAATGGCTATCCAACTTCCTATCAGGAAGAACCGCCCAAATACAACAAAACGGCCATAAATCACGTACCATCAACTTAAGAAACGGAGTTCCCCAAGGAGCCATACTCTCCCCCACTCTATTCAACCTGTACACAGCAGACCTCCCTCAACCCCAAACAACTTTCACCCACATAATACTCATACGCCGACGACATTAACTATTACCACCACTCACAAAGACCTCACCACCGCAACATCTCTCACACAAGACTACATAACACAACTCCAAACTTGGCTAGTAGAAAACAGGATGACGGCATCCCCAAACAAATCCTCCATAACCCTCATAACAACAGACAAACACATATCCAACACCCACCCACAAGTCCTACTAAACAACACCCCCATACCCTCAACAAAACCCAAAAATTCTCGGCCTAACATTTGACACTCACCTCACTTTCTCCAAGCACATTCAAAATACCACCTCAGCCGCAAACAGAAAACTCAACATCCTCAAAACAGTGGCCAACACAGACATAAACAACAACATACAAACCTCAATTGCAATCTACAAACAATTTATACGCCCCACCATTAACTACGCCTCCCCTGTCTGGCACCCTCTGCTCTCCGACAAAAACTTAACGACACTCCAAATAACGCAAAATAAAGCCCTCCGCACCATCACCGGCTGCACACGCACAACCCCTCAACAACACCTACATAACGAAACCAAGATACTACCTATAAGGAATCACCTCGAAATGATAGGCACCCAATTTTACGCAAAAACACGTTCTACCCACACACCCATGTCACAATACTCTCCTACAACCTACCCCACAAAGACTAACACAGCCTCCATCGTCCACCGGCGCCTTTTACAAACAGATCCTAAATCACATCCCCCCTCCCCCCCCAATACCACAACAACCAAACATATACACACTCAACTAACACATTCATATATTGATCAACAGACCTCCAAACAGCATCCTTAACAAACCCCCCCCGAAATAAACCCGACTCCAACAACCTCCCAAGACACTTACAAATCTCACTAGCAAGATTGAGATGCGGGCACCACCCAAACTTACAACATTACAAACACAATTTCAATTAAACCAGGCAACATCTTCCCACTTGTACCAGATGCAAAAGGGCCCCGGAGACCGTAAAACACTTTCTTTTAGACTGTCCCTCCAACTTCGCCCCAAAATCTTCTGGGGCATCACTTCTTTGAAGATCTCTGGACGAGACCGACTGCGGCGGGAGGCTTCATTAGCGAAGTGTGGCCGCCTCAACAGGGGGTGGTCAGGGGGTGAGAAGGTAAAAAAAAAATATATTATATATATATATATATATATATATATAATATATATATATATATATATATTATATATATATATATATATATATATATATATATATATATATATATATATATATATATATATTATATATATATATATATTATATATATATTTTATACCTCCGATGGGCAAAGGCGGAGCTTACCAAATTCCACCGGAGTTGGGAAGGATCTATATCATGGTCGATGGTGGCCGACTGTCCCATACTCGGCGTTTGAAAGTATGCAAGTCAAAGGAAGTTGATAAAACAGATAAAGGAAGCATGCTCCAGATTTTACCAGTAGAGTATATGTAAAAATATATATATATAATATAATATATATTATTATATATATATATTATATATATATATATATATATATATATATATATATTATATATATATATATATATATATATATATATATATATATATCCATTTGAAACGGTTCACACTGTTATTGTCGGCCCATTTTCTGCTGTGTCTTCTCTTGGTAATCCCTCTATCCCTAATCGCTACTTCCTAACCTGCCTCGTTCGTAATACGAAATGGATGGAAGTTTTTCCCCATGTCCGGCATTTTCGCAAAGTTCTTTTCGTATACTTTAATCAAGTGGATCTCCATATTTGGGGTGTCACTTTACATTATCACATACAGGAGTATCCAGTTCGAGAGTGAGTTCTTTGCAAAACCTTTTCACCTAATTTCGAATCTCTGCCTATCATCCAAAGTCTAGCGGCTTTATGGAGATATTCCATAAGACCTTTAAATCCGCTTTAATTTCCAAGAAGAATGGTTGCTTTCGCTGCAAAGGGTACTTCTCAGCTTGCGTTGCATCCACAATGACTCAGGGTACTCACCGTTTCAGGCTGTTACTGGCAAAACCCTTTGTGTCCTGCTGACCTCTTTACTTCCTCTCCTCAGAACAAGCAGGAACTTCGACATCTTACTGAAGAGATTTATATCTCACATGAAGGTACTAGAGTTTCGCGTGCTTCGATCCGCCTTTGCTACGGTCCCAGGGCATCTCACAAATACCGGAAGCTTTTAAAACTATGTCCGGGTTGGACGCATTCGAAAAGCTTTAGAGGTACCTTATACAGGCCCCTTCTTGGTTCTTGAGCGTTTCAACCGCTTTAATCTTCAGCTCCCTAATGACAGGACGGACATGGTCTCTATTGAACGTTTAAACCTCTCTTTCTACCTGTATCTACTTAGTGTATATCTCCTGCTTTTGCCCCATTCGCTCCTTCATCTGCATCCACTTCACCATCTGCAAGCTTTTCATCCGCAGAATCTGCAGCCTATGATCCTGACATCTTCCAGCGGTCAGAATAATTACATGTAGTGTCTTCTTCTCAGTTAACTACTCCGGCTTAGGCTGATCCTGTAGTTCATAGAAGGAGTCCCAGCTTAAAGTTTCTTTCGCACCAAATCCTTTTATTAAATACTTTTAGGTGTTCCGCACAAGCACGGGGGTAATATATATAGTGAGTACAGTACTTTTACTCTTCCATTTAAATTCGTTCCCCCCTCTTTTATACTTTGTGCAAATTGAAAGCCTCAGTTCTTCAGTTTTCGCTTTTGTGAATCATTAGATGTGTATAGCTTCTGCTTCTTTAAAGCCGAATATATTTCAAAGTGGTTTTTTGAAACCACGTGTCATTCATAAAATATAGTGGCTGTAAAAATAATTCATCTAAAATCGTGTTTGTTTGAAACTTGCGATTCCTTTGGGAGATTGTTCAACGCATTTGAGATCGTAAGTCGTCCGACCAATTTTGCAATTCCTCTACTTCCTTATCAAAAATTCAATTCGTTTACAACATTTGTTTAAAGCAAGAATTAAAGGTAAGATAATTATTTATTCCTTGTATATTACTACTTATCATTATTCTCCAACCCTTCACACACACACACATATATATATATATATATATATATATATATATATATATATATATATATATATATATATATATATATATATATATATATATATATATATATATATATATATATATATATATATATATATATATATATATATATATATATATATATTATGATTTCTATAACCAATAAGTTGATATTAGTAACTGATAGTAAAGCAATTTGATATTTTTACATATCAATATTCTTTATATATTTCGGAACACCCCTACCACGAAGTCACTTTAAAATCCAAATGTCGTTAATTTATCGCCGAATATCGTTTCACGCAATTATTGCGTGAAAAGCGTTTATTCAATTCTTCAATATAAGTTCTGTTTGAAGTGGTTTGCTATAAATTTAATGAATAAATAAATCTTTATATGCATCCTTTTAAAGTAAGATTTAAAAGCCAAACTAAATGAGAATAGTTCAAACGTTTGTGACAAATCATTAAAAAACTTGATTCCCAAAGTTTGTTAAATAGTCATATCCACCAACTGAAAATAATACACAAAAAGGTTTTCAACCGATTTCTTTTTATACAAAGCATTGTGTCTAATTAAAAACAACTCTCCATTTTCATTAAAGAATTCTAGAATATGAAGAGACTAAATTTCTCTTTTTGAGGGTTTTTATTAAAAAGTAACCCCTGACAAAGTCTGTAGGTTTATTAGCCCAAGTAATAATCATAGTAAATAAGTATATATATAATTGATTAATTAACTTAATTGAGTTTAAAATATAATTTCTAAAAAGTATATGCAATTTTAATTTTTTCATATAAATATGACGAAAACTGTGACTGATAGAACCAATTAACTGTATTTAAATTTTAAAGAAAAAGAATATATGATATTATATTACTATTATTATTTTTAAAACTTGTTTTCTGGTTCAGTTTTGTTACTTAAATTATATTAAGATACATATTTAAACTTATTTTTACCGTCTGAATTAACTCTCAACACGTAAATTATGAAGAAAAATCAAACAAAATAAGACAGTTTGGACTTAGTAGATTATTAAATGTTAGTAAATTGGTTCGAATGAATCAATTATTAATTTAATCTTTTCATCTTTATATATATATATATATATATATATATATATATATATATATATATATATATATATATATATATATATATATATATATATATATATATATATATATATATATATATATATATATATATATATATATATATATATATATATATATATATATAAGTCTAGATATATCAAAATCATAGGAGAATAAAATTCACAAATTTGTAAAAACAATTTTAATTAAAAATTGGATAAACACGCTCACAATTTTTTTTTTACTAATTTACAATACTACAATACAAGAATCACCTTCGGTTTTATTTACTAAAATGATTATAAATACAAACAAATAATAATTTGCCTTAAAAGGTAAATTATATCGATAATGCAACTGTAATCCTCACTAAATTAAAAAATCACAATATTTTGAAAAGTAAAACTACCGAAAGTAGTGGTAGTAGTAGTAGTTGCAATAATAATAATAATAATAATAATAATAATAATAATAATAATAAAATACTTATTTTTGGAGTATATGAACAGGTGTCGCCACTGCTCACTTGAAAGAAGCTATACTGTGCTGGGGATCAACACCAGGGACAACACCTAGACTTAAAAAAAAAAAAAAAAAAAAAAAAAAAAAGACAAACTTGGAAAATTATATCCTTATAAATTTAACTCTCTCAAGTTAAAAATAGCATCGAACTGAAATATGAGAATTCCGAAGCATAAAAGCAGTTCTTGTACGGGATGTCATATCAGCTGAATCATCTGACATTGTGCTTTTATAGGTATTACGGAGAGCATCAGGAGTAGAGGTAATGGATGATTGACCTGGATGTGACAACTGTGCTAGTGCAAAACTTTGTGACACCTTGAAGCGGCTCGTATTTGGAGGGAACCATTCATCATTAGTGATACGTGAGATCATTTGTTCCAAGGGTATCCTCTGGAGTCTAGAGCATCACTTGTTACATGGCTTTGGGACTCAAGCTTTTGCCACGTGGGGGACCTTAAACAAAAATACAATAAGTGTGTGATGCACCCAGGTATGGCCGGTGTAGAATCTTAAAACAGTTGCAGATTATAGCTGATGAGCTGTAATATTTCGTGATTTTAGCTTCTCCACAATGTCGCCATCAATTTCACCTTGTGATTTGAGGATGAGTGAAAAGACGTTGAGAAAGAGACCGACTCACCCTCATAAGTGAATGAGGGAGAGTCTTAAATAAAGTATTCAGGAACATAGGTGAAATCACAGAAATTGGATAGAGTTCACAATCCATGTCATCTAAAAGGGCACCAATGCTAGCCTGGAAGGGGATGTGTGAGATTCCTGACTCAATAATTTATTTTTAGTCTGTTCATGGAATTTATTTTCAATTTAATAAATAAACTTAATAAATATTAAATTCGGATAGTTTTGGAGATGTAAAAAAAAAATGCCACAAAGGGAAGGGTGTCTTAAGCATTGCATTGGGTCCGAATTTAAAGCCTTTATATTCCTCCTCGAAACTCGATACTTTGAAGATGTGGCCTCAGATGAGCCAATCCTCCTAGAACTCCGAGCCTGGTATTCCGCCATCGCTAACTCGGCGCTCGGGATCATACAGAGAAATGTGAAACAGTCTCCAAGGGGGTTAGCCAGGGTTCGGGTCCCTCATATTGAGCAGCCCAGTTAAAGGCGAAAAGAACTGGTTTTCCAATTATAACCATCCGCTAGGAAAGGAGCTAAGAATGGACTCAAGGATCACCCTGGGAAGGGTATAAGGGACTGAACGGAAAATGGATGGTAAACGTTGAAAAAAAAAAAAAATTGTGCAGTTACAGACAATATTACATATGGAAAGATGATAAGAGGCAAAACAACATATAAAATGGGAATGGGAATTGATAAAAGAAATCTTAAGTGGGAAAAAATTGTAACAGAAATGGTGAAAAACATACTTCACTGCAGATATCTTAATGGGATATCTGAACTTCCTCATCACAATTAGGTGGGCATGTTTACGGAGTAGGAGAGGGATAATTATTATTATTATTATTAATTATTATTTAGACTATATAAATTAAATTAAGATCACTGAGCTTATAAACGAAGAAATCATTTTGTTAATAAAGAACTAGGAGGTAGAAAAGTGGCTTAAAATTGATCAAATTCATTTGAAAGATTGAAATGCTTTGCAAGATCTTTTAACTCATTTCTTAAAGTTTATATATATATATATATATATATATATATATATATATATATATATATATATATATATATATATATATATATATATATATATAATATATATATATATATATATATATATATATATATATATATATATATATATATATATATATATATATATATATATATATATATATATATATATATATATATATATATATATATATATATATATATATATATATATATATATATATATTATATATATATATATATATATATGCAGAGAAATATTGTCTTTTAAAGTAACTGGAGACTTGGATAAAAACAGAGTTTTTCTTTTCACTACATTGCTGTAAATATGCAGTTTCTAGATTCGTTAAAAAAAAAAAAAAAAAACTTGGGATAAATTTAATAAAGACATAGTATCCCTAATGTCATTGAGTAATTACATCAAGAGACTCCAATATGTATTTGCTACTGTTATAAAAGTTTGAAACCTCACCACACTCTATGATCATTAGAAAATGAACTAAAGCTACATTATACCTATTACTTTTTTTTTTTTATATTTACAAATATGTTGTATATAAAATAAATAAGGAGTCAATTATAAGTTGTTAATTAAAAAAAAAAAAATGAACATCTCAATTTTTTTCCATTACAAAAAAACTTCTTTTCTCTCTCTCTCTTTTCACATAGACCCACTAAACTTTTTTTTTCCTTCAATTCAAATGTATCACCAAAATGACTTAATTCAATACACGCCTTCCACTGTTGATAGTAGGTAATTTTTAAAAGCATATCACTTCTTCCTCCTTTCATCTTCGGATTTCAAATTTGATTTAACTCTCACCTTCATATCGTTCTCTCTTCACTTTTTTGTACTGATTTCATTTCTTAGTTTGCAATAATTGTCATGATTACAAAGTTTACTCTTACAAATCAATAAAAAAAAAAAAATTAAAAATACATATTACATAAAAATGATAAAATTAAAGTTTGACAAAATTAGGTACAACTCATTTGATTTTCAATCTTTTAACCATGTTTCAATTAAATTGAACCAAAAATCTGGGTTATATGATAGGTGCATGAGAATATGAATAAAAAACTAAAACAATCGGTCATCATTGCTAAATACTACTACTACTACTACTATAATAATAATGACAAAAGTAATTAGGAGGTAGATATAATAATGAAAATGTCATATGACCAGCCCATGGTTGCTCATGATATACATTTTTCCATGTCATTATTATTTATTATTATTATTTAAAGAATAAACCTTCAATCTTTAACATCTTAAGAGTACTCAATGATATCAAGTTAATTTACACAAGCAAAATAAATTATTTAAAAGATTTCAATATTGCATAGTTCTAAGAAAAGTAATAAACCCCAATGTAAAATAAATACACTAAGTATTAAAATAAACTAAAAATAAATATTACAATAAATAAACTAAAAACTAAGTATTAAAATTAAATAAATATTAAATATCCTAAAACTAAATATTAAATAAAAATTAAAATCTTAAAATTACTTCTTGTTATGGAATGTATTTGTGTTTGTGTTTGTGTGTGTGTGTTCAGGTTTTCCTTCCCCCTTTGAAAAACATTTGGGAGAGGGGGGAGGGGAATAAACTTAATTTTAAGAAAAAAAGTAACCCATTTTAATATGTGCTTTAATCATTTCTTCAATTATGGTACATACCTTACAACTAATAAGAATTTTTAAGCAAAAATTGGAAAATGTTTTTCATATCTTAACTTTAAAATTAATTCCTACTTAAAATTACAGTTTAGTTTGGCTTAATAATAATAATAATTTAAATTTTTTAACAGACTAGAATTAAATTGACTAGAATGGTAAAAAAAAAAAAAAAAAGGAATAACAATAAAAAGAAGCAAATATTTTATTTTCCTACTTCATAAACTGCTTCAAAATCATTTTTTTTTAATTCTATTATCCTCAAACTTTCAAAAAATCTGAGTGATAATTAGGGAATGTAAATTCCAATTGATATGATTGTTGACTAGATAAAATGAAATAATAATAAATAATTTTTAAAGATTCCTTGCACAAACGGTGGAAACTCGCTTAAACAAAAATACATACCCATAAATAAATAAAAACTCACCAGACAAAAATGTTACAATATCCTCAAACAAAAAATATTTCTATTAAGTTTGTGAAAAATTTTTTTTTTTTTTTTTAAACAAATTTTTTTACATTACAATTTAACGTTAAAATAAGTCTTACATACAACAATCCAGAGAGAGACAAAATTGTTCCTTATATTTCATAAAATTAAATTTCGATCTGCCTCATCTGTGGGTTTATTAAATTTATAAATATATCGTTCAATTTTTTTTTGTCATCAATTCTTTTACAAAAAAAAATAAATAAATAAATAATGAAAAAAAAATAAATAAACAAAAATATGTCCTCAATAAAAATAACGACAAAAATTCGTACTGAAAATACAAGGAATATACTAACATTATACACTTTAATACTGCAAGATTTCTTTTTAAAATTACACTAGGAGATCGTATTAGGCTACTTAATAGTTATATCCCTTTAAAATTATCACTATTGTTTGAAAAAAAAAAAAAATGACTAGTTCAAAATTGCAACGCTAGAAACTAGAAAATGAAGTCATATCAAATTGGAACAAGTTACAACGCGTTTAGCAAGTTGGAATTCTCCCTTGCATGATTGTTAACACGTATTGAATACAATTTCCTTATATCTAATGGGAAGAGCCAAATCAATCGTAGTTTACTAATAGAAACTTCATTTTTTAAAAAATGAGCAATTTTCTATTTACAGTCATTTTCACATCATTTTCAATGCTTCACACTAACAATGATTTCAAAACCACACTTACAAGCTCATATATATATATATATATATATATATATATATATATATATATATATATATATATATATATATATATATATATATATATATATATATATATATATATATATATATATATATATTAGTGATGGAGACGATGAATCGGCATCGAGAATCGGCAGGAAAAAAAAAATAAAAAAAAGAGAGAGAGAGAGAAAATAATATATTATTTCGCATACACACTACACTTATTGACTGGAAAATTTGTAATATAGTGTATAAAATTAAAAAAGTATTTAAAATTTTGAAATACAATAAATTTACGTTTTTGTATAATGTATAATTTTCAAAATGTGCCATTTGGCATTTGTGAGAGAGGAGAGGGGAAAAAATCATGTAGTAAGAAATTGATATCATACCTAAAGTGAACACAAGTTTAAAAGATCGTAACACTGCCTAATGGCAGTGTTACGATCCTGCATATTTTTATTATTGTGTATTTAGTCTATAATTTGTGCCGTTTTTTAAACCAATCGTTTCAAATTACATAATTGGAACTATATTCTTATTCTTTCACAGTAGTGAGAGAATCGGCATCGGCATCCGAAATTTTTTTTTGGTATCGTCGTCCCATCACTAATATATATATATATATATATATATATATATATATATATATATATATATATATATATATATATATATATATATATATATATATATATATATATATATATATATATATATATATATATATATATATATATATATATATATATGTGCTGCAAAATCCTGTGGTTTGTGCTACAGGTTTTTTTTTTTTCTTTTAAATTTAAAAACACGAGAAAAACATTTTGCTTTTTGGAATTTCAAAACTATTTCGTTACACATAGAAATATCAAAACCTATTTCACCTTTACTTAGTTCATAAGAAACATGTAGATAGAGAGGGCAGTGTTTAAATTTATATATATATATATATATATATATATATATATATATATATATATATATATATATATATATATATATATATATATATATATATATATATATATATATATATATATATATATATATATATATATATATATATATCATGATATCATTTTACCATTTTTTTTAGTTTTCCTATAAGAGTTTATTTCCATTACTTATTTTTTTTGACACGACCATTTTGCTGCAAAAAATAATTTAAAGGACCAATTAATAATAATAATAATAATAATAATAATAATAATAATAATAATAATAATAATAATTTTTTGAATGACTATACAAATATTCATCAATGTACACCCAAAAACTGTTATACAGAGTCAAGAGACAAAAGGAAGAAACAGGAACAGAGAATTGTCAGTACATGTGTGTGTGAAGACGACAGGATGGACAGACCCGGTGGGCCTGTCTTCAGAAATGGCCGTGGCTAAAATTTATGTTTCACACACAAGCGTGCAAGGTCCCCCTCTAAATATCAATTACATAGGGTAAGATGAGGACTGATCAGACAGGAGAGGCTGAACAGTTCGGAGTTAGGTCTTCGATCTCAACATTCTTGCCAAAATGAGAGGAAACCACGTTGAAGGATGAGACAGTGATTAGTCGCAGGAGATGTCAAATCTCAGGGCTAAAGGAAGGTGAGTCGTTGGTGTAATAACAGCATGGTAAGTTGCCATTTCAGCCAATACATTCCCAGAGATTCTGACGTTGAAAGGAACTCAGTAAAAATTTAAAGATTCTCTTTCTAGTGAGCAGCAAATGAAGATGCCTCTGAATAATGGAGATTACAAAATTCCTGGTTGACTGGTTCCTAAGGGCAAGAAGGGTAATTTGTGAGTCAAAGAGGATTGTAGAAGACACTTCCATGGCAAGGGACAGAATTCTGGAATTCACCAGAGCCAGTGGAAAATTATGTCGTAAATGTGAAAGCCAACCAAATCGAACAATGTATTGATGCTCTTAATAGCTATCTAGAGTTGGTGTTCTATATATGGTAGCTAGCTTATCGTCAGGAATGTAAAGTGTAAGGCTGTCAATAGAGTGGGAAAATCTTAACATAACCGCGATGTTAAATCCAATTGCAAATATCAAGCCGCTGTGGACGAGGGTGAAAGGCCGGGACATGATGGTTCCGCAACGAACCCAGATAGATCTATTGGTCAATAAGGGCTGGTGGAAGTGAGGGAACTAACCTCGAAGATCCAGCGAGTGCAGCTGCACCAAGACACCCAATCTCTAGGTAGAGTCAAATACCTTCATGGTAAAAAAAATACTGACAGGGCAAATATGTCACTCGAGAAAGCCTCGTTGATGTTATAGTTTAATTGAAGAGAGCACGATGTGAACCGATGCCAAAGAAATCCGAACTGGTAAGAGAAAAAGCTAGAAGACTTTTCAGTGTAGGAAGAAGAGAAACAATCATCCTTTTCATCAGCTTACAATTGTGGTAAATATGGACGGACCGGGGCAACGGCCCCGGCAAACCCTGGCCATTTTTACTGACTCCAGCCCCAGCTAAAAATCAAGGAAAACCGTGGTTTGCCTGCCGGGGTTAAAATGACAAATTATACTTATCAATGGTGGATTAAATCAAACAAAATATTAAAAAAATTAAGATTTTTTTCAATATTTTCTTTTTCTTTTCTGCTTCTTTTGACCACTCCTCTTCTGCTAGTGAATGTTTATCTTTGTGTTTTGATTTTAGATGCCCCCAAAAAGATTGTTAAAATTTTTTTACTTGGGCACACGGAGATCCTCTTCTAACTTCCTGACTGCATATACTTATATTTAGCTATTTCGAGTCTATCCTAAAGCATTGTAAAATACTCCCATACTGCTGAAGCTGATCTTTTAGCCATAGTGACAAAGTATAAATAAAATAATAATTTTTAAATAATACAGCTAAATGATACAAATTTGATACATAACAATAAAATAACAATGATATGTATAAATACAAGTTATATTGATAATTTCATATCTTACATTTTTTCATTCTTTAACTGAGGGTATTACCTAAGTAAACTTGTTGAATAACTTTGAATAAGAAAAGAAAATCAAAAATTTTCGCAGTTTTTCAAACTTTTATTATAACAAAATCTGTAATTTTCTAATATTTTTTCAGAGAAAATGCATATAATCATTAATTTAAGTGAATGTTAACTATTCTAATACTTCCTTATAATTAAATAAATCTCATTTAAAACTATCTAATTTTCTTAACCCAAAATTTTAATACTTTTGACCTCTTTACAAATTTTAGGCAACCCCGGCCCCGACCCCGGCAAAATTCCAGCCCCGGTCGGTCCCTAGTGGTCACTTCAGCAAAGATGACCTGGTTAACATAAACAAGGTCGATGAACGATAATGAGCTCATGGAAATGCTCACACAGGATGAATTATGAGTATCAAATCGTTCATATGTTTGAAGATTTGTATTTTAGCAACCCAAGGAGAAAGCGCTAAAGATGGCTAAGAGTGGATCAGTATTGGAGGGTGAAACAGGATCTATTCACAATGGGTGAAGCAAAGAGAACCGGAGTTATTGAAACAGAGATAATGGTCCTCTCTGGAACACTGAAAAATGGGTAAAGTTAGATTGGACATAGAATAAAAGTGGATCCAGGTAGCCACCACATGTAAATGAATTTGCAAAGGCATTTAGGTGTATAAAATTGATTCGTGAAAAAGAGAATCGTCACCACCTCTGTCGCTGGCACCACGGTTGATGGAAATGAATGGTACTTTGTACCCCGATGACTGCAAGGAGTTATTGCCACGGAATTGAATTTCTGGTAGGAAGATAGAATCTGTCGATGGGTATTAGCGAGTCGAGATAATTTTTCAAAGCTGGGATAATATCAAGACGATGCCACTGGAGGAAAGTACCAATGGTAGAAGAGCAGAAATAATCAATTGACGGAGCGAACCGTCAATGGTCTCGATTTCATTAGTATCGGTAGACGGCGGAGTTGGAGGGGCTGGGCGAAGACGATGACCATGTAGCACTTTACCGGGATGGATCACACATGCTGGAGGGATGTACTTCGATCTAGGAACGATATCTGCAGGCTTCCACAGCAGAGGGTGACTACTACCCCAGATGGCGAGAGAGGTCACTCTCCATATCACCTACTGATTACACACATCGGAAAGAGCAAGGAATGATGCTGAGGTCGTTTCTATCTCTAAGGAAGATTCCACTTCACCAGCAGATGTCGGTGTGTCTGTGGTCAGTTTAGTCAGCAGGTTAATTGGGAGAAGATGAGTGATATGTGGAATTAGGACAGACATTTAAGTCTAATGAGTGGGGATGATGTGGAACTCCACCTCCCACACACACACAACTCAGATATATCTGGCAGAGGTGCTGATAGCAGATCAGCAGACTTCAATGGGCTTCGAGGAACCCGGTTGTTCAAAAGATGAAATCCAGAGATTATCAAATCAAAGAAACATTTTCCAATATGTAAATAAAAATAATAGGACTCAGAGTCAGAGGCATAGGCGCAAAAAGTGTCAGTGGAGAAAGTAAAGTATAAACACTCACGAATGATTCAAAAAGTAGATGGGTACCCTTCCCAACATATGGGGAGTGTGAGGTGCACCAAGCTCTCACTGAAGGAGCCGTGAGAGGTTCGCCGAAGCAATTAGGGAAAGCAGTTTTGAGAAAGATGGAGGCTTGATAAGTATATAAATAGACTCAATCAGGATGAAAGTGTTTTGAGAATGTGGCTCAGGTGTCCTGGGAGAAGCAGGAGCCGAACGCATGCGGGACGGATGTCCACTGGCAGAACTGAAGGGAGTCAAAGACGTGTTCTCTTCAGGCAAAGCAGGTACTACAGAAGAACCCAAGAGGGACAGAGAGATCAGAGTTTTAGTGGATGGTGCATAGATGTCAGTAGTACATAATAATAATAATAATAAATAATAATAATAATAATAATAATAATAATAATAATAATAATAATAATAATAATAATAATAATTTATTGCTATAACACCCCTCCTTGAATAGGGCTCTGCCCGTGAGCTGCAGTGGTGTAAATATATATATATATATATATATATATATATATATATATATATATATATATATATATATATATATATATATATATATATATATATATATATATATATATATATATATATATATATATATATATATAAATTTAAATAATTTTTAAATAAGTTTATTTACCTGGCCTCCACGAAAGTCTCTTTCCTTATAAGAACTCTTATAGAAACGGCTGAAAAGGATGATGAAGCTTAACATATAGATAACCAAAGCGTACTGCATCCACAGAGGGAAGTCACAGCCGGCTATCAAAGCCCTCAAGCCCAACACTCCAGCGGCAGAAAATTGCACCTGTTAGTAAAAAAAAAAATCAACATGTAAAAGTAAAAGTAAATTTTCTTAATTAAACTCCGTAATTTTTTTTTTTTTTTTTTTGAGTAGTTGTACAGGCGTTTTCACTGCTCATTGGGATGCGGCAAGACTAGGTTGAGAACTAATACTAGGGAAGACACCTAGACAAAATGAAAGAGCGAACAATCCAAGATGGCCAAATTTTGCACGTCAGGTTCGTCACCAAGAAAGGTAAGTAAGGTGTGTCGAAAGGATGAGGATTCTGATAAGATGTAAGAGAGACAGTCCCCAAATGGGTGGAACACAAGTCAGAAAGTACCACCGTCTGAAGGGCTGCAAAGCGGGACATCCAATCAGGATGTGATACACCTAAAGGGAAGCACTAGAAGGCAAAACTGACAAATCAAGAGTTCCTTCCGTGACATGAGGTGACTAGGAGTAACGTATGAATGACTTATTCGAAGGCGAGATAAGGACACAATAGGGAGGAGGAGGAGAAGGATGTCATTAAAGTCCAGTGTAAAAAGTGTTACATATAGAACACTGACATACAAGACTCCCTTATCCACGATAAAGTGCCTAGACAAGGTGGTACTGCAACAAACTTGGATGATCCTGTTTGACATGAGGGTTTGCTTCTAGGTAAATGACCATTCAGGCCAAAGTATTGTTTTTTCAGAATGCCTGTCCTCCAAGTCGAATTGTAAGCCTTCTCTAGGTAATAAAAACGAATAAAATCATTTTGTCGGAGGAGAAGGATTCTTGGATACCATGATCCAATCGAAGCGGATCGAGCGTGGGCCAAATTGAAAACAAAACACTTGTAGTGTCTCCAAAGTGGAAAGGAGGAGGTTGGCCACCATTTCCTCCATACTCTTGCAGGTATAGGAAGTAAGAGCTATGGGCATGTGGTTAGTAGCCAGAGTCATATCCATCCCAGGCTTGGGTATGGGAACTATCAAGGCTGTTGACTAAGCAGGGAGAAAGGCATCCACAACCCATATTCGGTTGCAAAGACTGAGGAGGAATACTGAGGCAAAGAGATGAAGGTGGCGGATCATTTGATACGGAATGCCATCCGAACCTGGAGTCCCATCTTTGCAAATCCCTAGGGATTAGGGATTCCTGGAATTCGGCGAGCATAAACGGGTGGTTATAAGAAGGATCGGGGCACGGTGGGACAGAGAAATACGGAGGTTCAGCTCAAGAATAGAATGTGCGAAGTGGTTCCCGGTGTCGCGATTTGCTAGAGCAGGCTGCAAAAAGATAGCCAAGTTATTAGTCACTGCCCCGGGTGGGTGATGATCTCAGAAGTGCCAGGGCCATAAAAGAAATTATGGGTAGGTATAATAATAATAAATAATACTAATAATAATAAATTCAATACATAAAGACAAATGGATTTAGATAACTTATAGGCTACAACATAATCAACTTACTAGTTGTATACAAGTGAGATATTTTTTCCACCATAGATATTTCTGCATATACGGGCCGAAGGAAGACAAGCCATAGTACAAGTACATTATTACGTGAACAAAACTATTCATCATAGCGGCCAAGAATGCTACAATAATAATAATAATAATAATAATAATAATAATAATAATAATAATAATAATAATAATAATAATAATAAAATTACCAATATTATTATTATTATTATTATTATTATTATTAATATTATTATTATTTTTATCATTATTATTATTATTATTATATATTAACAGATTAAGTAAACAGTGAACACCAATTAAAATTTATTTCAGTGTTTAAACACCATTTTCCTTTAAATCAAACACTATCATAAGTTTATAAAAATGAAAAATTTAATGATAGTTATTTGAGAATATAGGTGAAGGATGTTTCTATTCTTGGCATATAAGCACGAATGTTAATGGAGGAGGAGGAGGAGGAGGGAAGAGTGAGGAGGAGGAGGAGGGAAGAGTGACGAGGAGGAGGAGGGAAGGAGGAGGAGGAGGAGGAGGAGGAGGAGGAGGAAGGAGTGAGGAGGAGGAGGAGGAGGAGGAGGAGGAGGGAAGAGTGAGGAGGAGGAGGAGGGAAGAGTGAGGAGGAGGAGGAGGAGGAGAAGAGAGGAGGAGGAGGAGTGAGGAGGAGGGAAGGAGGAGGAGGAGGGAAGAGTGAGGAGGAGGAGGAGGATCCTCCATTAACATTCGTGCTTATGTGTCAAGAATAGGAACATCCTTCACCTATACTCAAATAATGGAAGACATTAAAGATCTTCATCTACTGAAAAGATGATGACTCAATGGTTACAGAAGTTAAACTCTCTAATTACAAGGTACGAATGTTACCAAGGAATAATTTTTTTTAAAATATATAATAAAAAAATGATCTTAAATTTCCCAATCGCAAGAGAATAATAGTTTTGTTTCCTACAAAGTCCTTGGATTTATAGCAATTTCCATTTGAAACTGTCAAATTAATATATATATATATATATATATATATATATATATATATATATATATATATATATATATATAATATATATATATATATATATATATATATATATATATATATATATATATATATATATATAGGGATAGAATCAAGTATCAGTATGGGTAACTTTTGTGGTATCGGGAATAAAACATTTCTGTGAGTATCGTATCAGTAAAAAAAAAAGACCGATACCAAACTCAAAATCTTACATGAAATAAAACATAATTTCTGTAAGGACAGCTGCTCCTTGACTGAAGTTTATGTCACATTTTAAAATTTTTGTATTATTATTATTATTATTATTATTATTATTATTATTATTATTATTATTACCATTAACATCCGAGTAGAAATTAAAGGAAGTGTGTTCCAGATTTTACCAGTTGAATACATGAAAAATTGTGCATAGCTGTTAAATCTGGGGTCAGAAAGTTAGATACAGAAAGGATGAGGCTGTGTAGAAAGGCGTGTAGCTTGAGCCTTTCTCAGTGGAGGAGGTGTGCGAAGAGAGAGTTCAGCAGAGCAGTGTCTGTTGTAATACAGATAGTATAGATATAATGACGCAACAATTGAACAGGCAGAAAGAGAATGGAGATAAATAGTGAGAGCAGAAGAGGTTTAAGACAAACAGCCCTAGACTCCACCTTTTCATGGAGCTGTATGAGTGAGCTATCCAAGATATGTGAGACATACTCCCTACAGGGGCGAATAACACTCCTATAAAGAGCAAGCAACGGTGGTAGTTTGAAAAATTTAGAAAGCCGCCTCAGAACACTTGTTTGGAAGCATGCTTAGAAAGAGAAGTAATGTGTTCCTTTTAAGGTCACGAGAAAAAGAAACATCGAGAATACTAAGAATGGACGAAGGTTTGGGTTGTGTGTTTTCTAAGATCTCAAAGTTATGTGGAAGGTGATGTCGAGTAGAGATGTGGAGGAACTGAGTTTTAGAGGCATTGAAAACGACCTTGTTTTCTCTGCCCCAATTTGGAATACGAGATAAATCAGAGGTTAGTTGCTCCATAGCCACCATTAATTGCTGTTAGGAGGAGCGTCTTTCAAATTGGAAGGCGTAATGAAGGGTGGAGTCATTAGCACAGGAGTGGATAGATGATTAAGTAATTGAGAGGCCTTTAATGAAAAGTAGAAAAAGAGTTGGAGATAGGACAGATCCCTGAAGAACCACTATTAATTGATTAAAGGAAGAACGATGGCCGTCTACAACAGCTGATATAGATCGACCGAAAAAGGAAATTAGAGAGTATAAATTCCAAACAGGGAAGTTTAAAAATCAAAGCCATTTGCAACATTCTATGGAAGTCTTTCGAAATGTCCGGTGTGACAGCAAAAGATTTACCGAAATGTCGAAGAGATGAGGACAGAGAGTCAGGGAGAAGGAAAAGAAGATCACCTGTAGAACGCATTTTTACGAAAGTCATCCTAGCGATCTGAGATAATATTAGAAGATTTTAGATGTTTCCAAATCTTCACAAGAAATTTTAGAAAAACGGAGGTTAAAGAAATGGGACGGTAGTAGGAGGGTTGAGAGGAATCTCACTTTTTCGGCACAGGTTGAATGAAAGCACGTTTCCAGCAAGAAGGAAAGGTTGAAGTAGAAAGACAGAGACGAAATAGTTTATCAGTGCAGGGTGCAAGATAAAAAAAAAAAACAAGTTTTGAGAACCAGAGGAAGGATACCATCAGGTCTGTACGCATTCTTAGTGTTAAGCTCAGAGAGAGCAGAAATGACATCTGTAGAAGAAATTACAATTTTAGGCATTAATGAATTGGGGAGGTTGAAGGAGGTGTAGCTCCGAAATAATCAAAAGTTGAATTGGCGGCAAAAGTTTGATAAAGAGGTCAGCTTTAGAAGAAGCTAAAACGACAGTTGTGACGAAAGAATATACTAGAGGAGGGAAAGAGGAAGAAACAAAGTTTAGGTTAGACATTTTTTCCCAAAATGCCAGAAAGAACTTGAGGAAGAGAAGCCAGAAAAATTATTGCATTTTGTAATGTGAAATGAATTTTTGGTGTTACGAAGAACAGACTGTGCATGATTCCGGGATGAAATATAAATTACATAGGTTTATAAAGTTTGAAGACGGTAATTCCTGAAGGTAGCATCCCTGCGGCAAATAGCACGACAACAAGCAGAGTTAGGACCAAAGTTTGTAAGGTTTAGTAGAAGGGAAAGATTATAGCATGTACGTCTCCATGCCATAGAGAACCCCCTTGGTACTGCTCTCTGCACATTTAAAGGGACACCTCTCACGGAAGCTCTAATCATTCCAAGAGAGATCAAAGAAGTGAGACAGCAAGTTCTAACAGGTTGTGCACCGAAATATCACAAGCGTTTTCCTCGCAAGAGGTGGTGGTCTTATTGCGGAACACTTGAAAAGATAGAAGAGGATACAGTGATGAGAATGTGGTCGGAAGAACCCAGAAGAGGAGAGAGTTTGACTGTATAAGGAAAAGGATTATAAGTTTTAAAAAAAGATCTAGAAGTTGGGATCAGCTCTAAGGCGATCAGGGATACGAAGAAGAGAGTTGTACCAACTGCTCAGGTTCCTTTTGGATGGAGAATTGGAAGTCACGCTCACCGGTTGTATCATGAGAATAAGAAGAAAGCCATTAGCGGTGGTGAACACTGAAATGCCCAATGTGATGATTTCTAAAAAAGGAAAAGAAGAGAGAATGTGCTCTATTTTGGAGTTTAGATAATCGAAGAATTTAGGATTGTCAGTAGAAATACGAGTATAAGATAAATATACAAAACAGATGTATGGCAAGAGCTTAAGCCACAAGGTGGAAAATTCAGAAATTCTCTTCGAAGACACCAACCTGTGCACCATTCACGTAAAGAGTGATTTTTATGCCAAAGGACATCCAATTCGCTTGAAGAATTCGTGGAGAGCTTTAAACGAAACAGACCTACACACAAATCGTTGAGCACATTTGCACATCAACTTCCTTTGGCTGAAAATCGAGGATAGAGACATTAATAGGAAACAGAAAATGATTTACTATAGAAACGTTCAAGCACTTGAGTTTTGGTCAAGAATAAGAGGTGATGTCTAGAAGAAGAGAGATGGTGTTAAACAAAGGGGGAAATTGGATTGAAGACCGCGAATACTGCAAGATATTAATGAAGAAAATAGACTGTGCACTAGGGCAAGCCGGCTGCAAAGTCTTGGTGGCACCAACCCTATATCACCTATCAATAGTTTTGTTTAGCAATGTAACTTCAGAACAACTAAATATTACGGATAGAAGAAAACCTAAATTTTATGGTCACTGAATATTTTCAATCTTGTTTCAACCTTTATAAGTTCAGTAAAAAATTGATATCTGTATCTGTAAATTCTAAAAGTATTGTATCGGTATTCGGTATCGGGTGGTTTAAAATTATTAGTATCGGTATCAGTTAAAATATTGGTATCGCTACTTAAAAAAAATCCTCAAAAAAATAAATTTTCTTGTTCAAGAGTAACAAAGACAAGCCATTAAATTTGCTAAATATGTAGTCAGTAGCTGAAATAAATAATTTCAAATTTCAAATTAAACTAACTTATAATAACCAAGCAATAAACTACACAATGTTTACAATCACATTATAAAAATAAGTATTAATTAATCAAGTCCCAATAAGCATTCTCTTAAGATGTTAAACCACAAAGTATCAGCTTTTTTTTTTTAAATTCAGTGCGAAATTTAGCACCCCATAAATTGCTTACAATTAATTTAAAAACTATGATTTATTACAGCAACAACCAATACCAACAATACCCATAAACTTTATTTATATTAGCACAGGCCAGTTAAAAAAAAAAAAAGGTTAATTAAAACTTGTTAGTAATATGGCAAAGCAAATAATTAACACTCTTAATAGGTTAATTACCCATACCTAATACGAATAGAATGGCTTTTTATTTACCTGATAACCTATCTTCTGTATCAATAACATAATGAAGAACCAATCCTTTCTTAAGGCAAAAGAACATAAAACCTATCTGTAGTTATCAAATTTAATGAACCCTCAACATTTCTGGATTGTTCAAAATAATATCAAAAAAACAAAAGAAAACACATCAATATTATTATTAATATTAAAATAATAAGCAATAATTAATTTTTCCAGAGATGACCTTATGCATTTTTATTTCTCTGTTTAGAAATTTTCCCTTAAAAAAAAAAAAAAAAAAAAAAAAAAAAAAAAAAAAAAAAAAAAAAAAGCATAACCTGTTGTTTTTTATTTTTGTTTTTTAAAAATATCACCTCAATTTTTCAATTTGGGTGTTTTTATTTTATTTCAAGACTTCCAATCCTTAACCCCTTCCTTCGAAATTTTCATATATATATATATATATATATATATATATATATATATATATATATATATATATATATATATATATATATATATATATATATATATATATATATATATATATATATATATATATATATATATATATATATATATATATATATATATATATAATATATATATATATATATATATATATATATCCCCCCTATTTTGAATACAAAATATATTTCCAAATTATTCCTATCTACTTATCCACGTCTTTCTTTTTTTCCATGCTTAAGAAAACTCTAACATAATTTACATTTCTGACTGCATTAAATACATCTCTATCTTCTGTAAAGTTACCATCATCAATTAATAATAATAATAATAATAATAATAATAATAATAATAATAAATAATAATAAATTTAAACCAATGCAGTAAAGAATAATAGGAATCTGTGTGCTTAATTAACAAAACAATATTAAATTAATTGAAAAGCTTACATGAGCCTCCTGCAACATATTTAACGCCAATCCACCAAAGAAAGAACATAGTTGAATGATGATACACATGAAGAAAAGTTAGTTGATTATTTTTCTTCCGCAAAATAAAAAATAATGTATCAGTAAACTCAATAAGCTTAGACATGTAATACCACCAAAGTCCTGACGCTATCTGAAAGGGAAAAATATTAATTTAAAACAAATGCCAGAGTACACAGTACTCATATATATATATATATATATATATATATATATATATATATATATATATATATATATATATATATATATATATATATATATATATATATATATATATATATATATATATATATATATATATTAGGCTTGGGTCCAAAAGTACCAGGCCACTGTACTTAAGTAAAAAAAAATACAAGAAATGTTCAAGTACAAGTACAAGAAAAAATGGATTTTCGTACTTAAAAAGTACAAAATACATTTCAATATATATAAATTTATAATAAATTAATATTTATATTATATTATATATATATATTATATTAAATATATATATTATATATATATATATAAAATATAATATATATATATTATATATATATATATATATATAATATATATATTATATATATATAATATACTTAAGTCATTAACATGTAAAATTAAACTATCGAGATCCCTTCCTAATTCTGAATTATTATAACCAATATAGTAAAATTTACAAGAATTTAATTAAGGTATTTAGTGAATAAGAAGTGTTTGAAAATAATTAATGTTTTATAAATTCTGTAAGCCTTTTTTATTTCTTTATTCTCAATTGTAAAAATTAAAAGCATAATTCTAGTTACTGTTACATCTCATAGGCAATAAGTGTTTCAAAATTTTTTTTTTCAATCAGTCAACATCTGTTAAAGCAAAACACTTTTCTAGTGAAGTTGAAAATTCTTTTCGCAGGAGTAAATGATACTGGAATAGTCAAATATTTATGACATCTTTGTCACTTTGTCAGTGTTGGAAACCTCTCTTCATGATGTTTTCAATATATTTGTACATCCCTTTCTTCAGAAATAAAAGGTTTTCAATATTAATGTGCTCCTGTATTTGGTATTCATCTGTCGAGTTTCGAGTTAAGGGAGCCATAAAGTTGAACAATTTCCTCTTTGATGGAGGGTTTCAGGAATTTCTTCCCGGTAAATCCTCTAATAACACATGGATATTAATAGCTTTTGATGTTTTGAAAATGAAGTGCTATCAAAATATGGAAGCCTTTCTGTTTGCTTATCCTTTTTCAGAGCACCAGTCAAGCTTAAACTTAGAATCTATTACACTTACGAATTGATAAAATTTTTAGTTTCATCCATCTGAAGATTTTTTAGTCTGAGAAACAGTGTACAATTATATTTTGAATGCATCTGCCATTAATGATACTAAATGTCTTGAACATAAGAGATATTTAAGCCTGAAGGAACAGTGTACAGCCATTGAGACCAGTCAGTTGCACCTATCTTTAATATTTTAGTTATATATTCCATCTACGATCTGTAGCTTTTACTTCTGAAAGGGCAAATCCTTACAGCCTCCTTTTTTTTTATATAATTCCATCCTCAACGATTCTTGCATCCCTCATATATATATATATATATATATATATATATATATATATATATATATATATATATATATATATATATATATATATATATATATATATATATATATATATAATATATATATATATATATATATATATATATATATATATATATATATATATATATATATATATATATATATATATATATATATATATATATATATATATATATATATATATATATATATATATATATATATATATATATAGAGTGTAGAGGCACATACATGTGCCTCTACATAAAAACAAAGTTGCCAGACTAAGTTGGATTAACCCAGGGAATTATACCTACACAAAATTTGCAGTAGATTAGTAAGGTAATGGAAATGAACTATATATATTGTAGAAAATAAAAAAAATAATTCTGCAAGAAAAACAAAGAATGTGCCAGTATCGATATTAAGCGACTCAGCAAGAAAATATGGCTGGTTTTTGTTGGGATAGGCTGTCCAGAGTGTCGGGAATAATTGGCCAATTTAATTTGAGGTAATCAATAAACATGTGTTTAAAGGACTTAGGAATATGGGTTAGAAA
>SEYY01000462.1:332500-337500 GCA_009176605.1 Armadillidium nasatum | reverse complement strand
AAAATACTTTTTATTTAAAATTTATATAAAATTCTGATCATTTTTTGTAATTAGACTGAGTAGATAAATTTTTGGCTTAGGTATAGAATGTTTCTGAGTTTCGATATTTTTTATATCGATATTTTGAAATTTCAATTTTAATCAGTATCTCATTGCAACGTTTTTGTATAGGTTAGGCCTGTATTTTACAGCAACTTCGGTAGTTCAGGTTATGATGTCAAACTAGGTACGCTAGAAAATTAAATAATAATTATAAAAATAAGTAGAATAATATTTGAATAGGCATATCAGTTTCGATATATCGATATTTTCGAATATCAATATTTTCAAAACATCAAAACTCAGAAACATTCTATACCTTTACCTAAATTTTTTTGGGTCCACATCTCTAAAGAATTACTGCAACTTCTATATCAATGATCATGTAACAATTCCATAATGTCCCTACACCTAGTTCCAGTTATTCTCAACACTTAGTTACATAGTTCCAGTCAAACTCGCAATGCATAGATGTATTGTTAGTTTCAACAACCTGTTCTCATACAAAAAAAATCAACTACTGTCACTGCCACAATTACCAGAAATAAAGAAAGAAGGTATGACATTTAGATATTAGAGTATTTCTTCAGCAACAAAGTAATTAATTTCTAGAATGCTTTACAAGGTATTATTGACAGTAACTTTTAAATTTTAAGAAAAGTTTGGATCAATATATGGATGATCAAGATATAGTATGATTTATTCTGCCTTTTAAGGCAACATATTTTAGTGAATATTTTTGACAATCCTTTGTGATATAATGAATTTTACATGTTAGTTTAGAGTTTAGATGATCCATTTATTTATGGTTGGAATAATAAACTGCATGTTACATGGGAAATAGTTGGCTTGGCTGTTTGCAAGGGGAAAGCTGGGTATGTGACAAGCATTCATAGTAAATAGCAACATTTTTAATGTTTTTTTTGACTGGGAGAGTCTTGACATGCCCTTGTGGTTTCTGCCTCTATTTTTTCACATTCTTATATTCTAGAAATGCTACTTTTATTCTTCTTCAAATAATAATTTAAAATGTGACAAACTTCAGTCTAGGGGTTGCTGGCTTTCTACAGAAATTTTAAAGTATAATCGTGGTACTAATAAGTATAATACCGGCCTAAAATTTCCCATTTTTCTATTCTTTGAATTTGATCAATACTACTACAGCTGTGTTAACACTCCGGTCAATACCAAAACTCGTTTCATATTATAGTAAAACTTTTAGGGGGAGTCCAAGCAATGGTGCCAGATAAAGTGAAAATATTAATAAATGAAGGAAATCTGTGGATTCTGTCTGATACATGTTACTTGATGTGACCGTAATAATAATAATAATAATAATAATAATAATAATAATAATAATAATAATAATAATAATAATAATAATAATAATAATAATAATAACAAGATCATATGCGTATCCCTACCGGATACGCTTATTGTCTTGGCAAATTATTTAAAGAAATTTAAATATATATATATTATAATATATTTATTAAGAACTGGCTTGGTGTAGTGGTAGAGTGTTAGTCTCTTTTAACAAATGTTGAAAAATGAAATTTAATAAAATTAATAAAATTAGTATTAAAAAATATGTTTGTGAAGCACACATCTTTAAATTATATATAATATATATATATATATATATATATATTATATATTATATATATATATATATATATATATATATATATATATATTATAATAGGTTTTTTTTTTTTTCTGAAAAAAAAAAAAATAATTAAAAAAATTAAATATATATATATATATATATATATATATATATATATATATATATATATATAATATATATATATATATATATATAATATATATATATATACTTTTAATTTTTATATAAGTAAACTAAGTACCCTCTATATTTTGGGTGTAAGGTCATTTTGAGGATCCACAAAATTTTTACTGGGGTTCAAAGTAAGATGTTTTAAAAAAATTTTTTTACGAGAATTTTTTGGGCTAAAAAACTTAAATTGGGTATATACCAGCAAATGTCTAAGGGGGGCTCTGCCCCCCGTACCCCCGACCCGTGAGTGATGAAATATGTCGACTACTTTTCCATTTCTACGATTTGGGATATTTTCCATTTTTTTTTTCAGAAATGGCTTCCTCAAAAGGACTTGTGCCATTATATATATATATATATATATATATATATATATATATATATATATATATATATATATATATATATATATATATATATATATATATATATATATATATATATATATATATATATATATATATATATATATATATATATAATATATATATATACTATATATATTATATATATATATATATTATATATATATATATATATATATATATATATATATATATATATATATATTTATATATATATATATATATATATATATATATATATATATATATATATATATATATATATATATATATATATATATATATATATATATATATATATATATATATATATATATATTATATATATTATATTATATATATATATATATATATATATATATATATATTATATATATATATATATATATAATATATATATATATATATATATATATATATATATATATATATATATATTATATTATATATATATATATATATATATATATATATATATATATATATATATATATATATATAATGTGTGAAGCTACTTAATATTGTTTTCGAAGAAATGCACTAAGGCGAAAAATGAAAGGTTTAATATAATAAGATATAGATATAATAATAATAATATTAATAATAATAATAATATGAGTTTTATTTTAGTAGTGGAGACTATATTGCTACTTTAAACCTTAATTTTTAGTAAGACGGTATAAAATCTCTTTATATACTTTGACTATTTTATATATTAGCCCATTGTATATATTTTAATTTATTTTAATTTTCATTTATACTGGAAAATTTCTATTAAATTCTCCTTTATCTAACTGTTTTTTCAAATGTAAGTTATTTTGCTTGTTATAAGATTTCAAAGTTACGAATTCAAGATATGAGGCAGTTTTCATTTACACTACTTTCTTACTATATCCTTTCAATTGACTCAGCTACTCAAAATGTACTTCTGATAAGTTCTAACTGTTAAATTATTATTCAGAACCCTTCGAAGACAACAATCTTTGGAACCTCATGTTTATTTCATTTAAACTAATTTTAATTTTTTTCAGATTAAAAGTTAAAATTTATGTAAAATTAAAGGAGTTGACCAAACAAAACAATTTCAACATTTTTATTAAACTTTAACAACTTATAATGAGCTTGTCTGGATAATATTAGTAAAAAAAAATAATAAAAATAAATTAAAAATAAATAAAATTTGTATTCTCAAAATTTGTCTGAAAAGTAGATATTAAGAAAGCTGTTTATCCTGAAACTTTTACCAGATGGTTTTTGCCAAATTCCATATAATATTGTAAATTATTATAATATATATAGTATATATATATATATATATATATATATATATATATATATATATATATTATCAGTGATGGGCGAATCCGCATCAGGATTCAGATTTGAATCCGGATTCGAAGATTTTATCATGGATTCGGATTCGAGAATTCTAAAACTTGCTGGATTCGAATTCGGATTCGAAAATTCTAAAATTTTCTGGATTCGGATAAGGATTCTAAGGTTCAGGATTCGGACTCGAATTAGAATCCTTTCACTTACAGTAACATCAAATCTAAATAACGTTGTTCACTGAAATACGTAATATTTTTTCATGCAAGTTTATGTAATCACACATGTCACAAAATCATTGTTGTATCTTAAGAAACAAAATTTAGTGAATGACTATTCAAATTTATGTAAAAAAAAAATTTAAGTTACCTAAACTGATGATTTCAGAGAATGGAGAAAAAAGAGAATGTGCTTTATTTTGAAGTTAAGAAAGTCAAAGAATTTAGGATAGTCAGCAGCCTATATATATATATATATATATATATATATATATATATAGTATATATATATATATATATATATATATATATATATTATATAAGTATTATATATTAATTTACGTACAGTATTTTATTGCACTTCTAATACATTTAATAAACATTTAGCTATTAGAATTTGATTTAACCACTCGGGTCATTCTTCTCAAATGACCAACCAAACTGAAGATATATATAATATATATATATATATTATATATATATATATATATATATTATATATATAATATATATATATATATATATATATATTATATATATATATATATATATATTATATATATTTATATATATATATCTTATAATGTTTGATCTTTTGATGCGCATATGCTCAGAGAAGATATCTGAAGACAATGATTCTAAAAGTATATATTCTCCTTGTTTGAAAGTTTTGTCATTATCCGAATCCAGATTGGAAGGAATGCCATATATATTTGTGAAATGTTGAAAGGAAAGTAAGAATGGCTCAGAAGACATATCAGGAAGAACATCAATGTGAATAGCCCTAATATTATGTGTAAAGTAATAAAGGCACAAGTTTATTTGAGGGAACTCTCTCTGAAACTCTGTTAGGTATGTTAAGATAGGATACGTTAGGTAGGTTAGGTTAAGTTAGGTTAGGTTAGGTTAATAGTAAAACTATACATGTTGCAGTACTTCAATAATAATTTCATATTAAAAAGACACAAAAATTTTAGTTATTATGTTTCACTATTATTGGGTTTAATAATAAATATTGGGTTTAATAATATATTTTCAAAAAATGATTTTAATTTTACCCTAAATTTTTCATTTATTTTCGAGCGCTTAAAAAAGTTCCCTCAAGTAAATTGAACCGTAATAAATACATTTTTTGAAGTTCCTTATTATCATCCTCTACAAAGAAATGACAAGTGAAGTCTACACAAGTATGATTCAAAAGGACGCACAAAATTCACCCTTTGATGAAGAAGTTTAGCCATTTGGAAT
>SEYY01000462.1:312500-317500 GCA_009176605.1 Armadillidium nasatum | reverse complement strand
CTGCTATTGGGGATTCGAATCCTGACCTTTTGGATGGTAAGACAGAGCGTTACCACCACCAAACATTATATATATATATATATATATATATATATATATATATATATATATATATATATATATATATATATATATATATATATATATATATATATATATATATATATATATATATAATGTGGGAGAATGTAGAGCGGTTTGAAACGATGGATCAGCTGTACAGTATTTTTAGTTTGTTAGGATGTAAAATTTTTCGCTGCACCTCGGGTAACAAATGTTTCGTTCATTTGGACAACATTATTGCGCATTCTTGCACAGGAGGGTCTGTAGATTGTCCTGTAAACTACTACCTTATTACAAGCACTCCAACATTGTCACAAATACACGCACTCTTTTCTAAAAGGAAAAATAAAATGGCAAAGAATACGTTTAGCTTTGGAAAAGTCAAGAGAAACGTTTTCAATAATGTCCCCTTGTTCACCTCTTCCCCTTTCGTCATCTGGGAGTTGCCAGCCTCTGATGATGGGGCTGGTGCCGCCAACACTATTCCCGACTTTTTTCCTTTAATTTTTGTAACATTCTCGGATTCTATTCTAATTTTCATCTTGTAGAACAACATCTCTCTTCTAATCCTTATCTCTCGTTCTCAATCGCTATTTAGGTGTCTGAGTGCTCTAGATATTTCCCCCAACTCATTTGTGCCAAAAAATAATTACCTCTTCTAAAGATGTTATTTCTACTCTCCCTGACCTAAAAATAAGAAAACGTACTTGTCCTGACGGTATCCCTCCCATGGTTCTAAAAACGTATTTCTAAGCTTGCACCCTCACTGGGTAAATTGTTTCACCTCTGCTTATCTACTTCAACCTATCCTTCTTGCTGGAAACTTGCACTCATTCAACTTATGCTAAAGAAGAATGATCTCTTATCAATCCTCTAACTGTCGTTCCTATCTATTTAACCTTTGTTTTTATCCAAAGTTATCGAATCCGTCTTTTAATAGGAAGATTTTAGAACCCTGATGAGGGTGGTGATCGTTTGTCTAGAACCTTATATGTGCTTGGTGAAAGGACATAGGGAAGTCGGAGACTGACGATGGAAAAGGGCTTACCATTCTTCCAACCTATTACCTATGCCAATGCTTTGCACAACGTGCTCAGTTGGAGTTATGGAACCATATTTATATATATATATATATATATATATATATATATATATATATATATATATATATATATATATATATATATATATATATATATATATATATATATATATATATATATATATATATATATATATATATATATATATATATGTATATATATATATATATATATATATATAGTATATATATAATATATATATATATATATATATATAGTGTGTATGTATATATAGTGTGTGTGTGTGTGTGTGTGTGTGTGTGATGTGTGTGTGTGTGTGTGTGTGTGAGTGAGTGTTTGCAGTTATTTTGAGAACTTACCTCCTTGAGCAATTCTCATAGCTGATCGCAAGCCGCTTTGTATCTGCCCTAGATGAACAACACCAGTAACACCAACAACTTCAAGCATCCCATCCCAATGATTAGGCTTGCTGAAGTTGTCGTCTTTCTCAATACCCCAAGGGTTTGCGCCGGATCCCCATGATAAAATATTTAGAATTACTATTCCTTCAAGTGGAGGAAGTTCCACGTATTTTCCGTCAACCTATGAGAGAGAACATAAAGGGAATTATTCAGTTTCATATTTTGAACCTTTGTTTTATTTTTAATTTCCTTTTCCACTTTACTCACCTCTAATCTTATTTCCTTATGCAGATCTTTACAAAGTTTTCTAGATACCATTTTGCGTAATCCCATTTTGACGTAGACGCCTTTGTTGTGTAATCTGAGAATATATTAATATATTATATATTATATATTAATATATTTCAGCATAGGAAATGTGAGATTTAAGGTGTTAAATGAAAATAAAGAAACGAAGAAATAATTAAAAGATGATAAAATTTGATGGTTTTTATTGCAAGAATATCGTTGCAAATACTGTCTAAAATCAAAAAAATCTATTCCTGTATAGTACCTGCTATTAAATTTATTAGGATTCTCTTCTCTTGCATTATGGAAATCAAGACATAATTCTGCTTCAATACCAATTCCAAAATAATTGTTCATCACGAATATTTGTGTGTTGTCTTCACTAGTAGCAGCGGCTAAAATAATGGGTAGTTTGGTAAATTTCTTTGAATGAATAATTCTACAAGTTGTCATATCATTTGAAGATTTTATTTGATTTCTTGTAGAAAAGATTGTATAAATATTACCTGTTGAATTTGGTACCACTGTTTTTTCCTCTGCCTTTTCTTCCATATGAAAAACAACCGTCCAACGATCAAGCCTTATTTCCTCAGCTTCAATCACATCCTTTAGGAGGTTCATTGGATCTTCTCCTCCTGTGTAGCCAGGGCCCCATCTCAAAACTCTAGCCAAATCATTGCCAGTTCCAAGAGGTACTATGGCACAAGGAGGAGAAGAACATTCCGAATCTTGGCCTACATTATCAAGACATTGGAGTACCCATCCTATTGTTCCATCACCACCACATACTAAAATCTTATAGTCCTTCATATTTCTAAACACGTACAATCTGAAAAAAAAAATCAGATTTTCATATTGCTGTCCAATGTGTTCATTTTTATTATTAAGAAACCAGTTTCTAAGAGGCCATATCATTTCCATTTTTAATAAACATGTTAGATCAATTCAGGAATTATAAATAAAAATCCTTCAATACGTTAGAATTCTTTCCTAATTCTGATTTCTTACCCAGGCAAAGGTCCTCCATTTTCCAAGTCAAAGACCTGATACGGGTTTAAGAGTTTCCTAAAGGAAGAAATTAACTCTAGCCCTTGACAACCCCCAGATTTAACATTTACGAATACCAATAACGGTTGTACACCATCTGGAACCATCTCAGGAAATATGTTAGGCAGAAGCATTACTGTCAAAGGTAAAACATTAAAAATTAGTAAAGGATGAGAATAAATCTGCTCAAATTTGAAAACCAAAAGGGAAAGCCAAAGGAAAGATACAAAAAATAAAATAAAATAAAATAAAATAAAAAAAAAATTCAAAATATTTATAATTTAAAAAAAAAAAATGGTCATGGCTACTGAACCACATTTAGGGGTCGGTGATCAGTGAAGGTAATATATACATGCACAAAAATTTTACAGGAGAGGTATTGAAATTTCAAAGCTAAAGTAAAACGAAATTCAAAGCATTTTGAAACCTTACCCAACAATGTCTTTTCTTCATAGCTTGATTCTCTCAAAGTATAGAAAGCTCTAACAGCAATATCAGTATCTTCATATGTTAAAACCATGGATCCGTATTCATAGTATATTGGGCCAATTGAATTGAATTTATAGCCTAATAATAATAATAATAATAATAATAATAATAATAATAATAATAATAATAATAATAATAATAATAATAATAATAATAATAATGATAATAATTATTATTATTTTACTTTTACGATTTTTTTCAACCAGATTCAAATGAAATATCTAACCTTTTCCGAGTATTTCAGTAAGAATAGTTTCGTACTGCCTCTGTGACAAATTAGGAGGAAGATTGCCAACGAAGAGTGCAATAGAAGTGCCATGAGGATCTTTCTTTTGTTGAAGATAAAATCGAGTCATTTCCATTTGTCTGATGCTGTCTCTGGCGACAGCTTTAAGTCTTTCCCAAGGTTGTTCATCTCTCTCCATGATCCTTTCACAAACTAAGAAGAAAAGCATTTTTATAATCACATAAGAAGGTGAAGAGATAAAAATTGGTGTTTATTCTTGAATCGTTTATCGTCTGTTATATATATACATTTGGGAATCGAAATATGAGTATGCATTAGCGTAAAGTGCAGTGATTGTCTGCAATTTATATAAAGTTGTTTAAATCAAAAGTTTTTTTTTACAACGTATCCTGAAATACTTTATGGAAATAAGAACACAACAGACAATAAGATTATGAAAATATGAAAGTTGTGCTTTCATAAATATCTGATAAACATTGAAATAGTTATCAGATAAAATGTCTTGAAATTGAACCCCATAAAACTAGTGTTCACTTTTCATTCGCATAGTTATTTTACGATCGTTTATTTCAGTTACTTAACCTATATTCAATAGGGTTAAATGACAATCAAAGCACATTCTGTTTACTAATACACTGGGTTCATACAATAATCATATTCATTTCTTATTTGAATTACTGTAAGTACGTAAAGAGCTTTCTTTCTGATGTTCAAGTTCACATTCTTCTACCTCACGACGTAACACTTCACAATTGAAAGACTTAATTCTTGATCTTGAAAAATAAAAATCAATTATGGATCAATGGTGTTTAACACTAATTTTGAATTACTGATGGTGGGGATAAGAAATGGTGCGAAAACTCGATATTTAAAAGTATTTGGCTTTAAAAATTGAGAAGTATTGAGTTGTGTAAATTTTAAACTGTTCTTTCAAACTAAAATTTTGAATATCAAATTTTCATTAACATTAACAATTTAATTAGCATCGATAGTTGTTTAAAGAATAGATGAGTGGCCCATGATAAGGGCGTAGTGTTTAGAATTTGACATGAGACACGCTAAAGTAAATTCGAGACCTACATTTACTAAAAAAGCAATCAAAGGTAAAATGCACCCAAAATACCGATCTTGAAGATCTTGAAGTAACTGGACATAAAAAAATTAATTTAACTAACTTTTAAAGTAAGAGACATGAAATAATTATTCATTTTATTATTCTGTAATAAAAAAATATAATTAAAAAAAGGTCACACTTACCACCTTTGTCCAGTATAACTTCAACTAGTCTAAAATCATCGGGATTCTCGTCATTCAAGCCAAACTTGTTCAAAGACGTTTCGATGACGTCAGAAACGCGGGTCTGAGAAGTAACTGGAAACTCAATGTTATTTTTCTCTATAT
>SEYY01000462.1:297500-307500 GCA_009176605.1 Armadillidium nasatum | reverse complement strand
TATATATATATATAATATATATATATATATATATATATATATATTAATATATATATATATATATATTTTAATGACTAAAAGATGTCATTTTGATCTCTCATTTCATTCATGAAATAATAATAATAATAATTAATACTTTAATAATTTTATAACGGCATACATAAATATCTTTCTATTATTCTTAATTTAAAATCCTGTTATTTCAAAATAAAATCTTTCTTGTTTTCAACGAGTAGGAAACAACGAGAGAGAGAGAGAAAGAGAGAGAGAGAAAAAAAGAGAGAGAAAGAGAGAGAGGAAAAAGAGAGAGAGAAAGAGAGAAAGAGTAAGAGAGGGGAGAGAGAGAGAGAGAGAGAGAGAGAGAGAGAGAGAGAGAGAGAGAGAGAGAGAGAGAGAGAGAGAGAGGAGAGAGAGAGAATAAAAACTGATTTAGGATAAATTTATAGATACTAAATTAAATCTCAAATATAAAATTAAAATCAAATTTATTTTATTCATTTATTTTTTCTTATTTTTAGATTAAAATTAATTATTATGGTTTGTAAATTTTTCAGCTAACAATATAATAAGAATATAATTTTTTCCTATATTGTATCATCTATTCTTAATGCAATATACTATTAAATCAAATAATAGTAATGCTACTGCAGATAATACAATATTAATAATAAATAATACATTGAACTCGGTAAAAAAAAAAAAAAAAAAAAAAAAAAAAAAAAAAAAAAAAAAATCCTCTTTTGATACACCCCCATCCTTCGATACCAGAATTCCTCTTTACAATTAGCAACCATATTACTATTAAGATTTCATTATTGGTTACTAGATAAAAGAACTAACTTGCAGAAGGTGGTAGTAGTATCGGTTCGAGAACGCCGAAAGTGCATCTTGGTGAGATCTTTTCAACACACCCAACGTGGATAGTCGCTCCACACCATTCACATCGTAGGCCTGCTAAGCACTCGGCTGTCCAGCACGTTTTCTTATCGGCCTGAAAGATTAAATAATTAAACTTCCTATAATTTAATTAATAATTAAATTAATTAATTAATTAGTTAAGATAATTTAATCGGTTACTTTCGCTCCACGCAGACGAGGGGTCTAGGGATTGATTCCCCCATCGGTTTTGAGGGTGAGTCACCATTTGATTTCGTTATGATAGGTAAAATTATTGAACCCCAGACTGGAGTAGACAATCCCCTCTTGTAATGCTATGCTCATTCTTACAGGCACCTCGCTGTATGTTAAAGTTTGTAACACTCTTTCTTCCCCTATTTTCTCTCTCTTTTCTTTACGTATTATATGAACCATAAAGATATCATTAAAGTATATCTATTTATTCTTCCCTTCTATAAACTTTACTTTCAATTTCAATATATTTCTTTGTTCGATTATTTGTTTTTAAATTTCTCTTCCAAATTGACTGAAAGCAAGGTTACCAACTACATAAATTCAATTGCTCTTGTCTAGACAAAATACTGTCTGGACAATCTATTTATTATGACAAGTTCCTCTGTAGTTTTTAATAAACTTAAAGTTTATTATACTTTCTGCTTGCAAATTAGGAAGAAATTGCAAGCACTGAGTAACAATTTTCTTTCTATTCCTCTTTGATAAAAAAAATAGATAAAAAAAGTATAATATACTAATTTTTTTGTTGATAGATAATTATTAGATTAAGAAGAGAAAGCCTAAAAGTTGGTGCTTGGAGACTGTAATCATAATCAAGGCTCTTTGAAGCACAAGCAAATTTCATTTCAAAGGGTAGTATTACCAATATTATTTCTCCAACCTTATGTTTTATAACTTGAGGGGAGACTGATTGTAGAATTTCAAACGTTCTGTCTATTTTTATACCGCCCATGCTTTCACAAGCACACACACACACACACAACACAACGCACACATATATACGCATATATATATATATATATATATATATATATATATATATATATATATATATATATATATATATATATATATATATATATATATATATATATATATATATATATATATATATATATATATATGGAGCTAGAGGGTTCTGGAAGGAACCAATCAAGTTTGGGCTGAAATCGGAGCAAGGGTGGGATCATGGACCGGAACCTGAATTCCAGCAGTAAATTTTGCCAATTCCATTGCATGTTCAGAGAATAGATTTAAACTTAAAATCTATTTTGTTTAAAAATAGTAAAAAGGTGTTGACTTACGGCACATTTGGAATTAGGAGGAAGATTTCCTTCTCTCCAGTGGTGGTTCTGTTCAACAGATTCGAGAGTTTGTTGTGGGTTGTAAATTGCGCTGTCTTTGCAATTGGCAACGCTGAAATCACTGCACTCAATATGAACGTAGTATTCACACACTGTAAAGGTAAGAGACAAGAATTATAAGCAGTTTACTTATATTTTGCATGAAGATAATTTTCATATTAACACAATGGTTCATGAAATGTATTGCGTGAACCTCTAGTGGTTCGTCTGAATGACCACGTCTAGTGGAACTCCCTTAGAGTCATGCCTAGTAGCTTACCCACATCCGGACCCACACCCCTATTTGTTTTTCAGCAGGCTTGTCTCACAACTCAAAAAAAATTGTTTCTTGAATTCTGGTCCCCCCTCCCTACTTGAAGCTCAGTAGGATCAACCCTACTGGTTTCTCCTGATGTTCACAGATAAGTAATTGAACGTCTTCAGACTCAACATATGTGGCTTACCTGTATCCAAATTCCTAGTTTTTTTTTTTTTTTTTTTTTTTTTTTTTTTCAATTTCACCCTCTTTTTAAACGACTGAAAATTTTTGTTTAGAAAGCCAGCAATGAAAAACTTCATTAGTTATACATATATCCATTTTGTAAATTTAAACCATGTTTGTTTCATATCAAATCCTATTTTTACTGTTTTTCTGATGGAAAAATACCTAAGACCAACCTCAAACTAGGCTTTAAACAAAGTCTAACAGGGTGCAAACCACTGAAGATGTAAAAATTACTTTAATTAATATAAGGACTATGAGTATGGTGGTATGAAACATATATATATATATATATATATATATATATATATATATATATATATATATATATATATATATATATATATATATATATATATATAATAATAATATAATATATAAAATATATATAAAAATAAAATATAAAATAATAATAAATAAAAAAAAAAAAAAAAAAAAAAAAAAAAAAAAAAAAAAAAAAAAAAAAAAAAAAAAAAAAAAAAAAAAAAAAAAATAATATATAGATAGAAAGATAGGTAAATAGATTTACAAAATAGTAAGTACAATTACATTCTTTTTCCAATGCTTATTATTGCTAACACCATCATAGATATATATAGATATAGATAAAATATATAAAATATATACATATATATATATATATATATATAATATATATATATAATAAATATATAAATATAATATATATATATATATATTAATATATATATATATAATATATATATATATATATATAATATATATATATATATATATATATATATATATATATATATATATATATATATATATATATATATAGATATATATATATATATATATATATATATATATATATATATATAATATATATATATATATATATATATATATAATATATATATATATATATATAATATATATATATATATATATATATATATATATATATAATATATATATATATATATATATATATATATATATATATATATTATATATATATATATATATATATATATATATATATATATGGATATATATGGATAGATAAATCGATAGTAGGTAGATCGATAAGATACAGATAAATGGATAGATAAAAAATAAATAATATATATATATATATATATATATATATATATATATATATATATATATATATATATATATATATATATATATATATATATATATATATATATATATATAATATATATATATATATATATATATATATATATATATATATATATATATATATATATATATATATATATATATATATATATATATATATATGATAGATTGAAAGATAAATGGATAGATAGATATATAAGTAAGTAGATAAATAGATAGATGAAAAAATAAGAAGATAATACCAATCCCAATGCTTAGAGTTAGCAATAGCAAAGTAACTGTATCTCACCTTCGCATCTAATTGTCCATGTGTCATCAAGACGTTTGCGACAAACATTGCAAAACTTGCGTCGATGGTGAGCAGGTTCTGACCAGCAGTGGGCGACGGGAGTCTGTGTAATAATAATAATAATAATAATAATAATAATAATAATAATAATAATAATAATAATAATAATAATATATAATATATAATATATAATATAATAATATATATATATATATATATATATATATATATATATATATATATATATATATATATATATATATATATATATATATATATATATATATATATATATATATATATATATAGTATATAGGGTGTGTGTGTGTGTGTGTTCTATTCTATTCTATACTTCCTACGTTTCCTTTACCCAATGACCTTTTATTTCTCACTTCAGTGCCTATCCATTCTTATGTTGATGAATCAGCCTTTGACAACTCTCTTCATTAAAAAAAAAAAAAAAAAAAATAATAATAATAATAATTCAATCACAAATGACTGATTCTTAGAGGATGGCCTTGATGGAACTAAACTCGGATCTTTCTCTATGTTTAACCCGAGACAGTGAGAACATGTTGGTTTCCAAAGATTTAAAAAAAAAAACTCATTTCTTTCATCTACCTTACTCAATACAATCTTCTACACAAATAGCATCTCTAAAGAACACAACTTAGACTTTTGTCTTTGCTTAAAATATTCTTTGCGTTTCTTTTTTTGTAATCTTTCTTTTTAACTTCCCAATTATTCTCTTTCACCAAAGCAAGCATGTTGAGTGTTACGTAGAATCTTCCCAACTTCTTCACCCTATTTGAGTTGACTGTTCTGTAAAGAAGTATTATTCGTTCCTGTTTGGTGTGATGTATCACATATCTAGTTCTGCTTATATAATTCTCGAAAAGAGGAATTTTTTTTTTTGTTTTTTTTGGAGGGGGAGCATTGGAACTCTCCTTTTCTCACGCTCTCACTGGCACTCTCCAATATCTTTCATGTCGTCAAATTATACTTTAAGGTTAATCAGGATTCTGTCCTCTCCTCATATCTTTTCTATTTTTTATCACTGACCTTTTCTCGGTCATTTCATCGACTATATAATTATAAGGTTGGGGATTCTACCCTTCATTGCTCTTTTCACTTTTAAAACTGTTTCGCTTAACTTCAAATAGAAGCTACTAAGAAGATGACCTTCTGGTGTTCTTGAATCTCTAAATGGGGCAAAGAACATAGTTGACTTCATTGCCTCAAAAACTCACCTCTTTCATTTATCTAACAAAATCTTTCACACAACTATCGTTTCTTTTAAAACACACAGCAAAATAAAACCCTTCTCATTTTCTTAATGTTTTTATTATTTTCTTTTTTTCTGATCTTTTTCTGAAGTATCATATAATTTCTCTCACTAAACTAATATCCAAGAGGCAAGTTGTTCTGAGGCGTCTCCATAAGGACGTTGTTCTTCCTTGGAAGGAGAATGCATCTTTTCCATTCATTCCTGATTTCACTCTCGTAGCTACTCTTGAATATTTGGGATAAAAACTTTTCTTTATTCCTTCTTACTTTCACTGATTTTTCTTCAACCTCTTTCTTGCTGTCGAAATGATTCATCACTCTCCTTATACTATCGCTATTACAAGAGGCGTAGTTCATCCGAACTTCCTAATCGCATTCCTCCTCCCCTGATGAGAAACTAGTAGGACTCTTCTCTCTCCACTTCATTCTTTCCCTATTCACCTCTCTAGCCCTAAACTTTAATGCTATGCACATTCTTGGATGTACTTTATTTCTTTTCTTCTGTTTCTCACTTCCTACGACAGAAAAGATTTCAAAAGATATTCATCTTTTCATGTCGGCCTTTGATCGATCAATTTTTGAATCCAAATGATTTTATGACCTTTCCAACCAGAGGATATTATATATATATACCTACAACCTTTCCCACAATTCGTGGGGTGGTGTCTATTGCAGGTCACATCCATTCAAACACTCACCCCTTCACCAGTCTTTTCCATACATTCCTATCCTCTGTCAACTGCTCACCCTCCTCCCAATTCATCCCTCTATCCCTTAACAGCTCCTTGACATTACTCATCCAACATCTCCTTGGTATCCCTTATCTCTCATACCCTCCACTTCTGAAACAAATACTTTTTAGCCATTCTCTCTTCATTCATCATACAAAAATGTTCAAATCATCTCAGAACACTTTGTTCAGCTCTCTCAACCATGCTTTCTCCATCCACACACTTCCTTTATTCTGACATTCCTGACTATCTCTCCTACCGACACCACAGACAGCTCTCAGACCTTTCATTTCGAAAACTTCAATGTTTTTTCTCTTCCTAGCGTTCAACCTCCATATTTCACTCCCATACATAACCACCGGTACACAACATCCCTCAAACATTCTCAACTTTACCTCCCTTGGTAACCTTCCTCTATCCCAAATATTCCTCAAACCACCCAACACTTTCATCCCTTCTCTTATTCTATAATCAACTTCATCACCCACTCTAATATCACCCCCAGATACTTAAATAAAGTGACTAGCTCCAATCTCTCACTACCCACTTTAATTTGCAAATCATCATATATATATATATATATATATATATATATATATATATATATATATATATATATATATATATATATATATATATATATATATATATATATATATATATATATATATATATATATATATATATATATATATATATATATATATATATATATATATATATATATATATATATATATATATATATATATATATATATATATATATATATATATAAGTAGCTAAAACTATGATTGCTAGATTTTGAATATATTCTTTTTAATATATTTATGCAGAATATTTAGAAATATCTGCAACCATTTTTTTAAAAATAAAATTGATAATATTAAATTATTTTTAAATTTTAATTGAAAACACGTAATATATTCGTCTATTTATACATTCATTACAAAAGAGATAAATGTTTTTTATTTTTATTTTTATTTTTGATTATCGTCATAAAAATCTGTGACGTAAGCAATGACGTCACGCACCTTGAAAATGAATTAATTCTATTTAAAAGTATAAAACTTTTTTTATAATCTGATAACAATCGATCTATTTCTATTTTTTTTTCAAAAGAAAGAAAATTCGAACAAACACTTATTTTGAGTTATTCTATTACGTCACTACTACGTCACAGTTTCATACGTCATCAAATGTACGTAATTGGGGGTGGAAACCTTACCTTAACAAGGGTAGGAGCTACGCTTGAACAAGGTGAAGAGACAATCTTCATACATTTTTCATGGCAAACGAAATTACATACTGAAATAAAAAAAAAATACAAATACATACATATTATTCTTTATATATACATATATACATATTACGTGTATATATATATATATATATATATATATATATATATATATATATATATATATATATATATATATATATATATATATATATATATATATATATATATATATATATATATATATATATATATATATATATATATATATATATATATATATATATATATATATATATATATATATATATATATATATATATATATATATATATATATATATATATATATATATAATTATATATAAAAATAAATTCAAGAAAAATTAACTTTAAATTAAAACAACAAAAAAATATTTATATTTTAATATATTTAAATATATATTATAAATAAATATATTATAAAAAAAAATAAATTAAAAACGATTTAAAACTTTAAAATTTCACTTTTATTAAATTTATATATATAAATATATATAATATATATATATATATATATATATATATATATATATATATATATATATATATATATATATATATATATATATATATATATATATATATATATATATATATATATATATATATATATATATATATATATATATATATATATATATATATATATATATATATATATATATATATATATATATATATATATATATATATATATATATATATATATATATATATATATATATATATATATATATATATATATATATATATATATATATATATATATATATATATATATATATATATATATATATATATATATATATATATATATATATATATATATAAGGGACAGTTGAATATTTAAGTTTATCTCACATTATACGAAAGTAATAATAATAATAATAATAATAATAATAATAATAATAATAATAATAATAATAATAATAATAATAATAATAACAATGATAATAAAAATAATAATTATTACCATTATTATTATTATTATTATTATTATTATTTTTAAAAAGACTAAAGTTTCTGAACGTAAGAATAAAGACATGATATTGATATTGACTATTCACTGGTATTAAATATTATTGGAACTCTTGAAAAACAAAGTTTTATACCAACATACTATGACTGTACAGAAGACGCCATTTTTATTTTATGAAAATTCGTTTCGATATATCGAAAATAATACTTAACAAATTCATGAACGATATTTTTTTTTAATGAAAATTGGTTTCGATATATCGAAAATAATACTTAACAAATTCATGAACGAAAATTTTATTTAATGAAAATCGGTTTCGATATATCGAAAATAATACTTAACAAATTCATGAATGATATTTTAATTTAATGAAAATCAGTTTCGATATATTGAAAATAATAATAAATTCATGAAAAATGGATCAATAAATAAACATTTCTTTAGCAAAATTTTTAAAGGTATTGGAAAGATAATAATAATAATGATATTATTATTATTATTATTATTATTATTATTATTATTATTATTATTATTATTATTATTATTATTATTATTATTAAATAAATATCAAAATAGGACTATTTCTTTATTGATGGAGAACCTCTTCTGAGAAAGAAAAGAAGTGATGTTTATATTATACGATTCACTACTATTTTATTTATCACTTTTGATACACACATCTATTATCATTTGTAAATGTATTGGAATAAATATTTTATATAAAGTTTTATAAATCGTTATTAATATTACAAAAAATGTTTTTAAGACCAGGAAATTATATATAAATCCAAAGTGTGACTCAAAAGAGAGAGAGAGAGAGAGAGAGAGAGAGAGAGAGAGAGAGAGAGAGAGAGAGAGAGAGAGAGAGAGAGAGAGAGAGAGAGAGAGAGAGAGAGAGAGAGAGAGAGAGAGAGAGAGAGAGAGAGAGAGAGAGAGAATTAAAATAATTTTACATGTAAAATTACCGTAACCTATGAATTTGAACGAGACTCTTAACCAACGGTTGATTCAACTCTGTTTGTCTCTTTGCATAAACGAGTATAAATAAGATACCATCTCAGATAAAATTAAAGCTCAGAATATTTAAATATTAAAAAAAAAAAAATTAATTATACGAATCATACTGTAACTCAACGCTAGTTCAATCCTATCTTGAAGATCGTGGAAAGAACAACTTCGTTATGTCTATTACACTAGTTATAATACTCATTGCATGTATTCATATAATTATTAAAAAGTTGATAAAAATCTAGGGAATTTACTACCTCAAATTCACTTACTATCGTTCTTTTAGGCAACTATATAATACAAAGTTACCGTCTAAAGTGGAACAAATTGTATATAACGTGATTGACTAACGTGCTTGATATCTTCGGTTTGATCCCATTTGTGGATCCTAGGTATATATACTACTTAGAAAAGTTCCTCACCTCAAATAGGGCAATGCCCCTGAAATTTAAATTTTTATAACACCGAGGAACAAATTTCAAAATTTTTTTTTTGTATACTGAATTAGATTTGACACTGAATTATAAGTAATTTGTGTGCAATGAGCACGAAT
>SEYY01000462.1:247500-287500 GCA_009176605.1 Armadillidium nasatum | reverse complement strand
AGCACCGATAAAAGTCCTTGATTTAGCTCATGACAATATATATATATATATATATAAATTATATATATATATATATATATATATATATATATATATATATATATATATATATATATATATATATATATATATATATATATAATTATATATATATATATATATATATATATATATATATATATATATATATATATATATATATATATATATATATATATATATATATATATATATATATATATATATATATATATATATATATATATATATATATATATATATAATATATATATATATATATATATATATATATATATATATATATATATATATATATATATATATATTATATATATATGTAAGCGAGACAAGCAACATCGATATTTTAAGTGTGATAAGAAAGGTGAAGAATGAAATTGGAAGGGCGATAGATAACATCAATAACTGTTGATTGCTTGTAAGATAACGACAATATTCAAATTTGTCGACCGAGAGGCTCTTGACATAAGGTCATGTGTCAAGTTTCTTGGACAAGCCTCAATGAAAAAGGAAAAAATTAAAAGAAAAATTGGTTTTCCCTTTCCATGATCTGTTTCTGATTAATATATACATACTATATTACATTTAGCTCTACAGCTAGTAATACCCCAATTGCTTCTCTATTGGAATTACTACTGCTTATGTTTCTGCTTTTACTACTACTAATACTACTACTAATAATAATAATAATAATAATATTAATAATAATAATAATAATAATAATAATAATAATAATAATAATAATAATAATAATAATAATAACTTAAAATAATAATAATAATTATAAAAAAATAATTCATCTTACAGAAAGAGACTGGAGAGATTTAATGAGAGAGAAATAGTTGATAAGACCAAAGGCCCTAGATTCCACCTTTAAAAGGAGAACTGTATTTGTGGAAACACTCCAGATGTATGTGGTATACTCCGTACAGGGGGGAATAACACCTCTTAAAAGAAAAAAGCAATTGAGCTGGTGTGAAAATATCTAAAAAGCCTCTAAGAATACCCTACCTTTTAAAAGCTTACTTAGAGAAATAATGTGATTCTTTCAAAAAAGATCAAAAGAAAAGAGCCACCGAGATTATTATTGACAGACGAAAGTTTGAGCTGTGTATTTTTGAAGATGATGATGCAATTGTGAGTAATTTTGTGTCGAGTAGAAAGACGGAGGAAATAAGTTTATGAGATATTGAAAACAAAACTATTTCTTTTGTCCCAATTAAAAATTAGAGAAAGTTCAGATTTTAGTTACTCCAAGCCAACCTTCCTAGAGTAAATTATTTTCTGTTAGGTGGGACGTCTTAAAAAAATGAAAGGAGCAATGAAGGGTGGAGTAGGTAGCATAAGAGTGGATAGACTGAATGTTATCGTTTCCAGCAGGAAGGATAGGTCGAAGTAGAAGACAAAGACGAAATAGTTTTCCAAAGCAATGTGCAAGCTCAGAAGCCCAAGTTTTAAGAACCGCAGAAAGGATACCATCAGGACCATACGCTTCCTTAGTGTTAAGTTTAGAAAAAGAATCTTTAGAAGAAATTACAATTTTAGGCATTAATGCGTCGGAGGGAGTTGAAATATATATAATATTCCAATTATTTGGAAAACGTGAAAGGTGGAATTATTGACAAAATTTTACGTGAAGAGCTAAGCTTTAGCAGAATGGAATGAAGAAAGAAAGATGCAAAGCTAGATTTGAAAGTATTTTTGCAAAATGCCATAAAGAGAGCAAGAGGAACCAGAAAGATTATTACATTTTCTACAGAGAAAAGATTTTTAGTTTGAGAAAATTTTTTACACGATTCTGGATGAAATATTAGCTGTATTAGATTCAGTATCTCTGCAGAAAATAGCATGAGGGCATGCACAGTTTCTTTAGTTTAGTTTAAAGGAAAGAATTTAGAATGTACGTCTCCATGTCAGACAAAAATCCCTTTAGTTATGCTCTCTGCTCACTCCGAGAGACCCGGAGGCTCCTCAGAACACCCAACCTCTTAGAAGCTTGTTCAGAAAGAGAAGTAATGTGATCTTTCCAGGAAAGATCACGAAAAACAGATACATCGAGAATATTAAGAACAGATACGGGTTTTGGTTCTTAATTTACGGTTTTCTTACAACTAAATAAGACAGGTTCAATTTTTCCTTTCACTGTTCTATTACAACTCACCAAATCGGATCTTCGTGTTTGATCACAGTTTTATTACAACTCTTCAAAGCAGTTTTCAGAATTCACCGTTTTCTTGCAACTCACCATAAAGAGAGTTTTGGTTTTTGATTAAAGTATTATTACAACTCTTCAAGACAGATCCGAGTTCTTAAATTCCTATTTCATTAAAAAAACAACAACAAAAAAAACAAGTTTTTATTTAGTTCTTAAACTTTTTAATGTTTTTTTCCTGGTTTTAGAAAACTTTTTTTATGGTAAAATATAAATATGGTAAATAGAAATTCCTTTTCAATGTTTTCTTCAGTGGTCATCTCACACACATTGCAACAATATTCTGAATAATAATAATAATAATAACAATAATAATAATAATAATAATAATGTTAATAATAATAATAATAATAATAATAATAATAATAATAATAATAATAATAATAATATAATAATAATAATAATAATAATAATAATAATAATAATAATAATAATAATAATAATAATAATAATAATAATAATAATAATAATAATAATGATACTTATAATAATAATAGATAATGATAATGATAATAATGATAATGATAATAATGATAATAATGAAAATAATAATAATAATAATAATAATAATAATAATAATAATAATAATAATAATAATAATAATAATAATGAAAATAATCACGATAATGATGATAATAATGATAATAATAATGATGATAATAATAATAATAATAATAATAATAATAATAATAATAATAATAATAATAATAATAATAATAATAACAAAAATAATAGATAATGTGCAAAAAACTTTATATTTTTTTACCATTATTCTTGTTTCTGGTTGAAGAGAATGTTTGTTTTTGAAAATAAATAACTGTAAGCAGTGTTATGAAACTGATTTCAAGTTTCAGTCCACTAATTTCTCACTACTACTTTCAAAACTACTTTCAAATTTTTCCTCGTCACAGTTAACTACTTTCAAACTTTTCTTTCCTTTACATTTTTTTTATTACTTTTTCTGCCCTAATACTTTCAAAGTAGTTTGCAACCTTGCAGCACTATATTTCTTATTATACACAAATACTTTTTCTTCTCATTATTACTTTCATCCATGTCGTAAAACATTTCTTTCCTATTTTTTTTATTTTTTATTTTATTTTTTTTGTTTAAATTTTTTTTTTTTTTTTTTTGCATTTTTACTTTTGACTTTTCTTTCTTCCTACTTTCAAATCTTCCTTTAATCTATATTTTATTACATAATACCTCTTTCTAACTTTAACTTTCACCTACAACTACTTTTAAACTTTTCATCACTCACTTCACTTAGTCACTTTGTTCAAACTTTTTTTCTCATTTCCTACTTTCATTATTTTCTCTCGCACAGCAAATTTTATTATATATTTTTAAACTGTTTGTCACTATTAATTTAATGTTTTTTTCTAAACTTTACTCTCACCGATACCCTCTATGCATTCAAACTCTAATTTCACTACTACTTTCATCCTACTTTCAAATGATTCCTCATTACTATTCAGGTCTAGCTGTTCAATAGTTGTTATTCCATATATTCCTATGTCCAACTTTCTTTTCACTTTCAGACTTTTCTGCAACTTTTATACAACTTTCAAACTTCTCTCTCAATTACTACTTTTGAACGTTTCCTTCACTGTTAATTTTTCATTGTTTCAAACAATACTCCCACTACCCTCAAACTCTTACCTTCCTACCACAATTATCACACTTTCATTCTTTTCTCATTGTTATTTTCAAACTTTCCTTCACTACAACTATAACACTACGTTTCACTTTCCTTACACCCTCTAATTCTTAAATAATTTGCATTCTACTTCACACCAAATTTCTTACTGCTTGAAGTGCTTCCTCCACCACTACTTTCAATCTTTCCCTCACTCTCAAAGTACTTTCAAATTTTCTCTCACTTTTAATACCATACCATTATCAAACTCTTCTTTTATTACTCATATTTTCATCCTGCTTTCGTGATACAGAATCAGAATGCTAACAAACTTTTTGTACTTATTCTTTCAAATACAAATAGGTAATAAATATATAATCTAAATATTAAATTTGTATCTTTAATTTAATTTATTTTTTTTTTATGTATTATCTTTCATATTTTCATACTTCTCAGTTTTTGTCATTCTTACTTCTAATTCTTCTTAACAACAACTTGGTTAATATACTCTGAGAGCAAATGGTCACGTTTTGGCATTTTAAATCCCTTAGAATTTGCTATTAAGTTTTCTGCTTACAAGTTTTGTTTATTTCTTTTAACTGAAAAAAGGAATTCAGTTTGCACGTCAACTTAAAAACATTAAGAATAGTAAAACAGGAAAATCCCCCCCCCCCAAAAAAAAATGGGGTTCTAAAGCAGTGAATCCATCTCCATTAACTAAAATAATAAAAAAGAAAATATTTTTCATGAGCAAAATATTCTTAACCCAAAAATTTCACTTGCTTGAAATTAATTTATTCTCTCTCTCACATTTTCTATAAAGTTTGTATTTTATTCCCTTAAGTAATACAGAGCAATATACACTTTATATGACATCTTCAATTACATGTTCCTACTGTCAAAATCCCCAAAAAAGTTGAAAAAATTTTACAACAAAATTTAAACCATATATATTATTTGTATTAATATTGGAATTTTTTCATATATGTTTTAGAGAACGTCTCTCATTCTTTAAATAGGAACAAAATTCACATTGAAAACTGCTCAAAAAGTAGAGTTCAAAACCTTTGACTTATCATTTGCCAACCTTCCTCTGCGTTTACTTATTAGATTTCTTATCACAATAACTGATGTTCTTATCTTCTAAGACAACTGATTACTCAATCTTCCGTTGAAGAGAAATAGGAGAATTTATGTCTTCAAAGTTTCATATTTATTTTTCTTATTCAATCTTCTATAATACATATTAGATCTTCAACTCTTTCACATGTTCTATATAGAACACTCTTCCTTTCTCTAATTTCGAACTCTCGATGATTAATGTTCTACCAATATCTCATTATTATGATATATATATATATATATATATATATATATATATATATATATATATATATATATATATATATATATATATATATATATATATATATATATATATATATATGACGCATTTCCTATCTCCCTCATCAGGCCAACAGTAAGAGAAAATTAAATTTTTCTCTTACTATTGGCCTGATGAGGGAGACAGTAAATGCGTCTCTGAAACTGTTGCCACTTTCTTTTTGTTTTTAATCTTCCGTTGTTGATTATTTTTTTATCTTCAATGTTAATATCTTTTTAGTGTTTTACTTTTGAAATTTTTAATTATAGTGGTTTTAAATACTAAGTTATATTAATAGAAAGTGAGCTAATTAACTTTCTTTAAATAATTAATATATATATATATATATATATATATATATATATATATATATATATATATATATATATATATATATATATATATATATATATATATATATATATATATCGAGGAAGTGCACTGGGTAATGAATCGAAATAGTTAACCTACTTGGAGTTCCGCATTTAAAATATAAATTATCAAAAACATTTTCTTTTGACATACGAAACCCTTTACATTTAACACACACTCATACACACACACACGCTCGCGCTTTCAATTATATATATATTATCACTTGGCTTCTCTTTTCAATGAGATTCATTACAACTTCCTTTAGCTTCCCTATTCACAAACATATCTTCCCCATTGCAAGATTTCTATCGCGTATTCCTCGTTTTCTTATCTTACAAATCTTTGAAATTTGAGAGAAAGAATCAATCTCATTTGAACCTAGTTCGTAGAGAAGTCCAACTATTCAAACCGATTTATTGAACTCTCTTTGTTACACTGTAAAAATTGTCCTAACGAATCGTTGGGACAAGAGGCAAAAATATTAAAATTTTTTCGATTATTTTCTTATTCGAAAATAAATCGGTGAAGCGACTTTCTTAGGCTTGGTATGTCTTTTCTCTATTGAAACTTTTACTGTGACATTTTTGACACTTGTCCCAACTATTCGTTAGAACAATTTTTGCATTGTATCACTAATATTCCAGATGTCCGGCTAGTGATGTTCAATTCCAGTTTTGATTCTCTTTGGTATCGTCGTATCATTCTCATTTCTAACACTTTTATTTTTGTTTGTTGCATTTTCTTTTTTGACCTTTGTCCTTGCCACGTGGTTATACCTAACCTGACCATAATTTTATTCAACTTTCTTTTCACTTTTTCACTGATTATTCGGATACTATCTTTTAGTTTTCATTCAAACTAAAGTTTCCGACTTACGGCTAATTTCAAGTCAATCATATCCAATATCTAAACATAATTGTTGAATATAATATTACTCTTCTTTTTCTTCTTCTTTGCTTTTTTGAAGAAAAAGATAATCTCTCAGTTAGGTGATAAGTTCAAGAATAATGGCTTCATCCTCTTCAATAATTATAATAAAAACCTTCCACTACGAAATAAAAGAACTAAGGAAGAAAGGATAGTGAATTTATTATTAACAAAAGCTTTGTTAACTTTAAAATGAGATAGAAGCACAAGGAGTGTAAAAGAACTTGGGGGGAATATTATGCATTTGAGGCTATATTTGCAGAGTTTTCTTAATAACTGAATCTTCAACCTTCAACAGAGGAAAGATGGAATTTAGATATACGGTGTGTCTGAAGATTAGAAGCTAAGATTTCTAACCAAAAGCAGAAAGGCCTGTTTTTCCATTGTATGCAATGATAATATAATCTTTCTATAGACAAAAGCTCATGCAATTTCAACATAATTCTCTACAATATTTAAAACTAAATACTTTACCAAAACGACATGAAAAAACTACAGGAAAAGACTAATTAGTGTCTAGTTAACAAAAGAGTTATTAATGTCACTAAAACTGAAATACAATTATGATAAGGGCGTTAGACCAATCTGTTTATACACAGAGTATTCTTCTTTGCTAAAAAGAAACTCTCTAGTAAATTTCTAGCAAATTGCTGTACCGGTAAATTCCAACGGACACAAACCAGAACGAATAACATTTTAAAGCGTCCCAAAAATAACTAAGTATATTAATCTTAATGAAAATCAGCGATAAAATAATGACAAATAAGTAACACGTAGTCAACTAATCGAACTCATACTTTCCTATCGTAAGAGTAAACCTTGCAGCCGAAATCTTGCTAGAAGAAAATATCATTTGCTGAATTTTTAAGAAAATATGACAGACAAAATTTTGCTTTCGAAAAAATATACCAAGTTATGATGTATATGATGTGTATATTCAAAAGAATTAAAATAATATTATATATATATATATATATATATATATATATATATATATATATATATATATATATATATATATATATATATATATATATATATATATATATATATATATATATATATATATATATATATATATATATATAATATATATATATGACTGACTTTCGACTTTATTTATAATTCGTTATATTGACAAAATGCAAACGATACTTTTATTTTAAGATAGGACCGAGGTGTTTCCATATTAAACTTTCGTAAACAAAGAATTAATATCACAGGTATAAGCAAACACTTCTCCCAAACTTACAAGATCTACTATTTGTGATAAAAAAGATCTAAAAACCACTCTTCAGCTTTATGAAAGAGCGATATATGTAATAATAAATTGTTCCTCATCTTTAAAATTTTTAAGGGTTTTCGTAAACGATTTACTTCTAAAAGAACATAATAGTCTTGTTAGCAAATTGTTATATGCAATTAAATATTCCTAAATATTAGAATGATCTAAAAATATATTTCAACAAACTTTTGCTCCAGTTTTGTCAATCTCCACAAGCTCAATTCTCTACCGATATTGGGTTGTGCACGTGATTATTTGTTAAAACACTAGAAAACTATCAGAAAAAAAGATAATTTATGAATCATTACTTAAACATAAAATTTCACTTTTTAAAAGCTTAGCTATACTGAAACGTCAGACTATTCAAGCTTAAGACGATTAGTCACCTCTTTAAAGTCATACAGGGGACGATAAATGTTTTTCTGACTAACAGTTGTTATAAAGAACCTGTTTCTGACAAGCAATTGTTATATAGAGAACCTGTTTCTGACAAGCAATTGTTATAGAGAACCTGTTTCTGACTAACAGTTGTTATAGAGAACCTGTTTCTGATTGACAATTGTTATAAAGAATCTGTTTCTGACTAACAGTTAAAATAGAAAACCTGTTTCTGACTAACAGAATTATGAAGAACCAAACGTAAGGTAAAGCAATCTACGTTGAAAAAAATCCTTAACTCTAGGCAAAGAAAATGCATATTAGTACAATCTTGGAGGGTGATTTTATACAAGGGCATTGAAGAGTGGAATAATTGCATCCAAATATTCAGCAATTATCAACTCACCTTTCACTAAGTAAAAAAAATGTCAAACACTATTTATTCTTGAAGTACGAAAGTGCGCATCCTTAATTCCCTCAAGATTCATTATTATTATTAATTATTATTATTATTATTATTATTATTATTATTATTATTATTATTATTATTATTATTATTATTATTATTATTATTATAATATAAATATTAAAATCGAACTTTAATAATTGATTTATCACATTTAAATATATCTGATATATTATATATATATATATATATATATATATATATATATATATATATATATATATATATATATATATATATATATATATATATATATATATATATATATATATATATATATATATATATATATATATATATATATATATATATATATATATATATATATATATATATATATATATATATATATATATATATATATATATATATATATATATATATATATATATATATATATATATATATATATATATATATATATATATATATATATATATATATATATATATATATATATATATATATATATATAATATATATATATATAACTATATAATATATACTTTTTCAATAAAAAAATTTTTAATGAAAATAATAATAATAATAATAATAATAATAATAATAATAATAATAATAATAATAATAATAATAATAATAATAATAATAGAATTATAATAATTATTAAAATAATAGCAACAAAAGCAATAATAAAAGAATGGTAATAAATAATAATAGCAATAACTAATAATAATAAAAATAATTATTATTATTATTTTTATTTCTATTATTATTATTTTTTTATAGTAGTAGGGTATGAATCTGATAGATATTGCAAGTTACATATGCAAGGATGCATGCACTATTATAATACTACAATATTGCAAAAAAAAAAATAAATAAATAAATAAATTTTTTATTTTTTCCGAGGAGAAATTAACAATAGTTATTAGTATATAGGTATACATTTCAATGCTGCAATATATATATACATATATATATATATATATATATATATATATATATATATATATATATATATATATATATATATATATATATATATATATATATATATATATATATATATATATATATATATATATTTAGTAGTAGTATTTCATGCTCTAATCCCTCTAGACAATTTTCTTTGTTATTATCAAGATGTTAGTCACTCACTATGGTAGCAGTACTACATACCACATGCCCTCTAGATACCTTACTTTATCAACACGCTGTCAGCTATAGTAGTAGTAGTAGTAATAATAACAGAACTCATTTAAAATATTAATGTGATAACCAAATCATATTGTCATGCTTCTACTTTTAATCATTATTTTCCATACGCACACACACATGCATACTCATCCATAAGTACACGATAGATAAACATTTTTCTAATACATCATCCATGGCCACGACTCTCTCTCTCTCTCTCTCTCTCTCTCTCTCTCTCTCTCTCTCTCTCTCTCTCTCTCTCTCTCTCTCTAACACAAACACACATCTTCATAAGCTCATTTATTCTGCAGGATTAGGCATCTTAGCTACCGATGAAGACTTTTAAGCATAAACTAGTAAACGTCATACTCAACTAAATTAAAAGACATACATACATGAATGCATTTTTTTATGCACAAAGTTTGTTTCCAAAATATAGGTAATATAAGTTTATTTAGACATGAATAATTAAAAATTTTGATTTCGTTTAACTTTTAAAATAAATTAAGAAATCTTTAAGAACAAAAAGATTTTCACGGAATATTTTAAACAAATTTCACTAAATATTACTTAAAAATTATAAATTAATATTTCAAAAGCATTTCATTTATATAAAATTATGTATTTTAAATAGGTAATTTTAACATTGAATTTTGTAAAAGCAAGAATTTTTGCATATATATATATATATATATATATATATATATATATATATATATATATATATATATATATATATATATATATATATATATATATATATATATATATATATATATATATATATATATATATATACGTAATTTCACTATATAATTTATAACACTTTTCTTACTTACATAAATATTCCACAGAGACGAACTGAGCCCAACCAAGCTGCACGCAAGCACAAACTGACGATATTCACTCTTTTTGAAGTAATTAACGGTTAAAGCATCATTTGCATATATACCCATTATTATTAAATGAATGGAAACATACACCTTCTTTAATGAAGACACCATAGCCCTAGCATCTCACCACTCCTCAAGGACTTATTATTTTTATTATTATTATTATTATTTTTATTATTATTATTATTATTATTATTATTATTATTATTATTATTATTATTATTATTATTATTATTATTATTATTATTATTATTATTATTATTATTATTATTATTATTATTATTATTATTATTATTAATTTTTGTACTCATGGATTTATATACATTGAGTTCATTACATCTAAACCATTTCAAGAACCGATAGGCTTAACATCAAAGGTTATCAACTTCCATCCATATTCGTATGTTATCCTCTTTATCCTATTTTCTCCGCCTATTCCGCTGACCCCATCCTGATAAAGACTGCGTCCTCACCAGGACTCGCCATATGTAATTTACAGGTAAATATCTCTATACCTTTTCACCTTTCTTTTGACACTGGCGAATGGAAACATAACATATACCCATAGTGTTCAAAACCAGTGACCCCAACATCTCATCTCTTCACAATATTTTTGTTATTATTATTATTATTATTATTATTATTATTATTATTATTATTATTATTTATTATTATTATTATTAATTTTCGTCTTCATAGAAAAATTAGCGTTCATTGCATTCCAACCATATCAAGAGCCGACATACTCATCACCAAAATATAGCAAACTCCATCTTTCTTCCTACATTAAATCCTCTTCTACCCTATTTTCTTAGCTTATTCTTTATTGGGGGCTCAATAATGCATCAAAAGGAGAACCAGTAATCACCATGTCTAGAAAATACATTCAATCAAACTCATTTAACCAATGTTCTGCATTCTTCCTAACACTCACTTTCTTTTTTTTTAAATTATTTCCTATAACAGAGTCATAACCTATCACATTCGTGATACTTCTTTGGGGAGAATATCCCCATCAAAGGATAAAAGACTCTTATTTGCTTTCCATGAAAGCATTTCCCTATCATTACAAGAAATTCAGATTTCCATGGGTATATGTAGGATATTAAGATTGAGATGCTTCATAGAGACATTTTATGAGGCATCACCGTATTCACATCATTAAAGGGTATATACCAATACATTATTACATCGCATGCTTAAGGTAGTAATGTATCAACAATCAAAACACTCATACTTGGGTTTCTATTCATATCAACCATAGGAATCTTCAAATTTCACAAATTTACTTAACATTTATACTACATTATCAGTATTGAAGCTCTACAAACTAATAACGTATCACTCACTATCGAGTAACACCAGCATAAAGATATAACTACCTGTAAAAACTTTGTAATTTCCACACTTTATCTATTTTCTTAACTTTTGTCTTTTTTAAAAACTAATTTACACTCTTTAGAACTTTGAAATATTTATTTATAATTTATTTTTTTAAATATTTAATTTTCATTTTTTTAAGAAAAGATCTTTGAAAAGTATATTGGCGGTGTAATTAGGGGACTAGAGAGCTGAGGTCACAAACGCGTCTTAACGAGAATGGGGCTAATCCCTTGTGTGACTAAACTCCTATAAACCTCTTAGGCTTTAACACTTTTTCGTACGTATAATTGTAAAATTTTTCTAAGTTTTTAAATTTTCTGTTTTATATATTTTTTTAAATTTATTTTTAAAATTTTTTAATTCTTAAATATTTATTTATTTATTTTTTAATTTCTTCATTTTTTTTTAATTTTAAAAATATTCTTGAAGGGATCTGGGGGATCGAACCCCCAAAGGGTATGGGGCTGGTGTTTATTATATATATATATATATTATATATATATATATATATATATATATATAATATATATATATATATATATATATATATATATATATAATATATGCATCACGATGAGTCATAGGTGGAGGAGGGTACGTAGTAGTAGGGTACATACCCATTGTTGTTTAATATACCTCCTCTGTAACCGCAAAAACGATGGAGAGAGTGTGTAGACCTGTCTCACGTGATGTATGTTTCCAGATAATGACACTCCCCGGAGAGGGGTACAGTCATTGCGCCATCGCCAGACGTTTCAGGATTAATTAACGGAACAAGGCAGGTGGCATGCAACTAAACTATGCGGGCGAAAGATTTTTTATTCCTTTTTGTTTTTTTTTTTTTTTTTTTTTTTTTTTTTTTTTTTTGCTACTAAGAGTGCTTAGGGAACAGCATAGCACAGCCCATCACCCCCAAATGCAGCTGGAGGAGGTGCATGATACCTATATATGTCAAGATACTTTGCGGCGGAGTCTTACCAAACAGAACTATCATCCGCATACTCTGGCTAGAGCCCTACACTGACCACAGCACATCGCAAAGCTCGACTCGAATTTGGGCGTATCTAAATTAACTGGACCATGGACGATTGGGCTAATATCCTCTTCACAGACGACGGCCACATGAAAGGCATGCAGCATGTAATATTGCACATGTCAGTTCCTTCGGTGAAGGTTTCCTTATAGTCTGGGTGGAATATCCATGACGACCTCCACGGAGTTGCATGTCATTGAAGGCGGGTTCTTGACCACCTATATCATCGAACTCTATGTGTTCAAGTTTGTACCGTTTACTGGTCACGTTTTTCTTCCCATGCAGGACAATGCCCGTTCACACGTCGCCGCATGTGCTCAGGCTATTTAATTACTGTTAATATCATCAACATCGTCTGGCCAGCTTACTGTTCGATCTCAACTAGAAACATTTGTGGAATATGCTTAAACGGAGGGTGCGAGATGTCTCTCTCCACCACAGACCCTACACGCACTCCGGCAGACAGTTCTACGACTGTGAAATGAGACGGCGCAAGAACACATATATATAGCCTAATACCGAGCATGCCACGCCTTTGCCAAGCTGTTGTCGATGTCAGAGGGGACCATACAAGCTACTGAGTAACCCTTGTTTCGTATATAACGTCTACAACTAAACATGAGTAACGTCTCATATCTCTCATCTGGCAGGCATCACATCCAAACCGGCCACCTTTGCTCCTACGTTGGTGTTGATCAATATTACCTATGTTTCTTATTGCTCCCTTACGTAATTATTGCCATAAATACTTTACAATATTGTGTAGGCATTTTATTTTCTTACCTTGTGTCATTTTTTGGCTGGTGCATTAATTTTGTCCCTAAGTATATATATATATTTGCAACATTCCAATATACCTATATACTAATTACTATTTTCTTCTCAAAAATAAAATATTTTCCAAAAACCTTTTTTGGCAACATTACAACATTGCAAAGTTCCATGCAACTTTGCATATGCAACTTGCAATATCCATCAGATTCATACCCTACTACTATTAATAATAATAATAATATTATTATTATTATAAACCATTATTATTATTATTATTATTATTATTATTATTATTATTATTATTATTATTATTATTATTATTATTATTATCTTCGTAAAAATAATTTCTAATGAATTAAAGACTCTCTCTTCATAAACACCTTCGAAGTTTTCATCAGAATTTTCATGCGTACCACAGAAGGTCAAAGTCGCTTTTCAATGCCAGTGACACATTCTTTTCATCTCTAACTTTTAAGCATCGTTTTTTTCTTCTAATTTTCTTCTTTTATTAACTTATAATTTAATAATAACAATAAGTAATAATACTACTAATAATAATTAAGAATTATTCCTTATTGAACATTTCGAAGAGCATGAAATTGTTTTAAAAACTTGCTCAAGTAATTGACATCAATCAACATTAAAAAATAAATAAAAATAAAAATAAATCATCGATCATTATTAAACTAAATATCTTACAAGATTTACTAGGATGTATTAAAATCAAAAAAATTTAACGGATGGTGGTTTGAAACGCGAAAAATGTTCAAATTTATCATCAGAAGAAACGTGAACGTTTACAGTCGATCAAACTGTAAATATAATTAAATCAATGAATGTTGTTTTAAATTATTATAATTTAATAAAATTATAATAATTTTAATTATTCTCTTTTTATTAAATTTTCTGTTTATATTTGTTGTTTTAATAAACTTTAATTTAAAAACAAAAGAAACATAAACCCATATATATATATATATATATATATATATATATATATATATATATATATATATATATATATATATATATATATATATATATATATATATATATATATATATATATATATATATATATATATATATATATATATATGAAGGAAATAACGTTAGAGCTTGAAATTTTAATAAACCATAAAGATAAAAATCAAAATTGGTTTCTGTTGTCCCCCTAAACATTAATAATAGCACCATGTCAAAATAAAAACACACACACCAAAATAAAAAATAATAAAAATAATAAATAAAAAATAAAAAAAAATGAAAACTTAATCATATGAAAGGGGGACAATTGAAAATAAAAAAAGGCTTGTAGCCCTTATTAAACATTAATGAAACTTTAAATTGAAGTTATCCGCTACATATATATATATATATATATATATATATATATATATATATATATATATATATATATATATATATATATATATATATATATATATATATATATATATATATATATATATATATATATATATATATATATATATATATATATATATATATATATATATATATATATATATATATATATATATATATATATATATATATATATATATATATATATATATATATATATATATATATATATATATATATATATATATATATATATATATATATATATATATATATATATATATATATATATACACAAATGACAATGTCAGTGGGGCCAGCATCTTTCTTCATCTACTCTTAAAAGTCCTAGACTCTATAGAGGACTCTAAAAGATCATGTTTTTTCGGCTCGTTACTTTCAGTGCCAGTCTTTGAGTTGTGTTTAAACTCCCTGGTAAGGTTTTCACCCTTTCAGTAGGACAAGCACCTTAAACCATCTAACCTCTAAACATTTTCTCATAGAGCTCTCCAGAAGATTATGCTTCTCGGAGTTGTTGCAAGCAGCAGGCAATAACTACAGGGCAGGGTTGCTATTCCTGTAGCCCTTATTCTTGGTTTTCCTTCCATGATCCAACTCTGCTGCTATATATATATATATATATATATATATATATATATATATATATATATATATATATATATATATATATATATATATATATATATATATATATATATATATATATATATATATATTACTATCCAGATGATTTTTTACTTTAAAAAATTTTTTTTTTATTATTATTATTATTATTATTATTATTATTATTATTATTATTATTATTATTATTATTATTATTTTTCAGCTACCTTTACTGAGTCTTATTAGTATAGTATGCTATGCTATTTTAATATACCTGTTCATGTTTATTTAAATAATCATGTCTTGTATGAAATTTAACAACTAATGACTAGGTATTTTTTTCTCGTTTTTATATTAGGTTGCTTTTAATAAACTAATAAGAAAAATTAATAATAATGCGTAAAGCCATTTAAATTCAATATTATCTAAGCAATTCGAGAGAGAGAGATTGGGAGTGAGATAGATAGATAGATAAATAGATAGATAGATAGGTAGATAGATAGATAGATAGATAGATAGATAGATAGATAGATAGATAGATAGATAGATAGATATATAGAAAGACAGGAGAGAATTTCAGGGTGTGTGTTTGAAATAAAAAAGAGCAAGAGAAGGAGTGAGAGAGACAGATGGATAGATATGTAGATATATTGGTAGTGAGATAGATAGGGGGAGAGAGAGAGAGAAAGAGAGATAGATAGATAGAGAGAGAGAGAGAGAGAGAGAGAGAGAGAGAGAGAGAGAGAGAGAGAGAGAGAGAGAGAGAGAGAGAGAGAGATAATTTCAGGGTGTGTGTATGAAATAAAAAAAGAGCGAGTGAGTGAGAGTGAGAGAGAGACGGAGGGATAGAGAGAGAGCTATTGATTAAAGTCGTGCAGCGATTCTCTGACTCAAACCATAATGATAGAGCAAAGATGGCTCGGGATACACAACAATATTCAAACGGATGTGTCCTACTCCCAAACTTATTCATATTAACTAGTTTTCTTTTTTTCTTTTTTTTTTCTTTTTTTTTTTGATAAGGATGCAATAATAAACAAATAAATGAATTTTTTTTTTACAATATATATTAAATATGAACTTAAATTCACCGAAAATAACTTTTTTTTTTTTTCTTTTAAACTAATTATCATTTTATTTGTAAATTCAAAATGAAAAAACTTCATTAGTTGGATATTATATATATATATATATATATATATATATATATATATATATATATATATATATATATATATATATATATATATATATATATATATATATATATATATATATATATATATATATATATATATATATATATATATATATATATATGTATAAAAAAAATGTTAAATTTTAAAATGAATTTTTTTTTTTTTTTTTTTTTTTTTTTTTGAAATGAGAAAAAATATTTTAACTTATTTGAAATTGCCTAAAACATCGGAGCTCTCAATTAATTTTTTTTTTTTTTAATTTTATTATTAGCATTCGGAGTGTTTCTTGATCATTCCTTGAGTCCTCATTGATCATTCAGTAAGAGTTTCTTAAATTATTTATTGATTACCCCTTCTTTACTCTGAGTGTCATTCGAGCATTCCTTGAGTGTCCCTTGAGTGTCCCTTGAGTATCTTTTGAGCACACCACAAACTTTACATTCATCTTAATGATAAAAGTATAAAATTTAAAGTAAAAAAAATAAAATAAAAAATGAAAAATATTTTTTAAAAATTATATATATATATATATATATATATATATATATATATATATATATATATATATATATATATATATATATATATATATATATATATATATATATATATATATATATATATATATTATCTAGTTTATAATTAATTTTTATAAAGCATTAGTTTATTATTATGACTTCGGTCTGAATTGGACACTATGTAAAGGGAATAGCTACGGAAAGAGAAGAATCTGTAGAAAAAAAAAGAAAAACAAGAAAAAGAAAAACAACAATAACAACAACAAGAGCAAAAAGAACAGAAGAACAACAAGAACAAGAAGAACAACAACAGAAACAACAACAACAACAACAACAACAGAACAAGAAGAACAAGAAGAAGAGAAGAACAACAACAACAACAGTAACAACAACAACAACAACAACAACAACAACAACAACAACAACAACAGAACAAGAAGAACAAGAAGAAGAAGAACAACAACAACAGTAACAACAACAACAACAACAACAACAACAACAACAACAACAACAGAACAAGAAGAAGAAGAAGAAGAAGAAGAAGAAGAACAACAACAACAACAACAACAACAACAACAACAACAACAACAACAAGGATTACAAGAGAAGAATATAAAAAATAAATTTTGGGTCAAATTTGAAAACTATTAACCAATAAAAAATTTTACTAACTCCAAAATTTAAGAGTTGAAAATTTTATTACGAAAAGAAAATTAAAATTTTAATTAAATAAAGGTGGGTCAACAAAATTTTAAATATGAGTCTTAATAATAATATAAAATAGCATATTAATTAAAAGAAATATCCGGAGGAGTAATATAATATTGATTTTCGTTCTTTAAAAGTTTTTTTTTTTTTTAACATAACTTTAAATTTGAATTAAAAAAATACTTCTCTATTAAATCTTTGACAACACAATTTTTTTTAATGAATAAATAGACACAGGTTCAATATATATATATATATATATATATATATATATATATATATATATATATATATATATATATATATATATATATATATATATATATATATATATATATATATATATATATATATATATATATATATATATATATATTATATATTATTTATTATTTATTGTTATTTATTATTTATATTATTATTATTATTATATTATTTATTATTATTATTATTATTATTATTATTATTATTATTATTATTATTATTATTATTATTATTATTATTATTATTATTATTATTATTATTATTAGAGAAATAATTCTTAAATGCACCTGCATAAGTCTATAATAACCTAATAAATATAAGCATAAACCACCCTTACACATGCATTCTCAATATATATATATATATATATATATATATATATATATATATATATATATATATATATATATATATATATATATATATATATATATATATATATATATATATATATATATATATATATATATATATATATATATATATATATATATATATATATATATATATATATATATATATATATATATATATATATATATATATATATATATATATATATATATATATATATATATATATATATATATATATATATATTAGAAGGTAGAAGAAAGATTTCATTGAATGTCTTACTGAGTTTGATTCTAGTTTATAACAATCTACTTTTCATCTACTTAAATATTTTTCCTTTGCTCTTAAGTATCATTTCACTTCAATTCGTTTAACTCCTGGATCTTTTAAAGTATATCTACCCTAGCCGATTGGAACGAAATTTACATTATTTGCAGAACATCACCCCAAAAAAACGAATAAAATATTTAAAAAGCCGTGAAACGAAAGGGAAATAAGTTATTGAGTTTGAAAAATCGAAAAAAGTAGCGAAAAATCCTGAAATGTAGTCAATGTGGCTAGAGTATATTTTATGTCTCATGTATGTTTCATGTCTTTTCCCTTAATTTTTTTTTTCCTAACAAACTAGTTCGACTTAACCTAACCTTGACTTGAATGATAAATGCAGGCCTAACGGCCAGTATATATATATATATATATATATATATATATATATATATATATATATATATATATATATATATATATATATATATATATATATATATATATATATATATATATATATATTAAAATAAGTTTATTGCAACAAAATATATGCAAAATAAAAATAAAAGTTGGCTATTAAAAAATTACCAGGTGTTTCAAAATAAACAAAATACGCCAAAAAAGCGCCAACGAAAAATTGGTTATAAAAAATAGTTTGGTGTAGATATAATTAAAAAGAATTTAACTCCCTCTTGGGTTTAGTACTCTACCCATAAGTTTCTTGCACGCTTAACCATTTCCTCTTCATTTACGATAAGTACTACAGGTATATGCTCATATAATCTAGAAACATATTGAAGTGACTCGGAGATAGTGGAAGAGATAATGAGAAATAAAGGTGATTTCACCCTTTCCAGGACTATACAGATGTTTACTTCATTCAAGACAAATGACGGAGGACATCACTATGTAGAGGAAACAGCTGAAATTGAAGATCTGAAGATTACTGAAGGTTACTCAGAGCACGCAACTTCAAAGAAGCTTACTTAACGAAGAAAAAACGACATGACTCTTGAAGTAAAAAAGGCCAGAAAATGAAATACAATCAGTCATCAATTACAAGGGTTTGATTGTGCGCTATCGCAGATTCTGTAATTGTGTGAACTATTACGTTACTCACACAGATTAAAACAACCTTCTTGCATTTCTGAGTTAGAAACTGGAGAAAGTACTGAGGTCAGACGTTCCAAATCTTTAAACTTAGTTTTGATTCACAAATATTGGAAAGAACCAAGGTAAAAACGGAGGGAAGTTTGAGGGTTGAGAGTTGTCTCTCTTTTTGTGTAACAAATTGAATACGTCTACACTTCCAGCAGGAAAGAAACTTCAAAGTTGATAAGCAGAGTCGAAACAGTTTACTAAAGCTAAGTAAAAGCTCGAGAGCACTTTTTTTATTTTATGTTTAGAAAGGGAGGGTATCAATGTGCCTAGAGAAGTAGGTTTAGGACCTGGGATTTTCTAGTGTGAAAATTGGTAGCAAAGGTTTGAGTATAAAGTTAAACTTTAGCAGAACACAGGACAACTTTGCAGAATTCAGAAAAAAAAGAATCAAGTAGAAGGAACACGGAATATTAAAATTGCTAATTTTACGAAAGTGACACAAAATGGATGAAGAAGAGGAACTTCAAATATTAATGCATTTCCTGCAAACAAAGTGAAAATAAAGAAAAGGAAAAAGTAATTCTCGATTTCAAGATGGCAAGTAGCATACCATTCTGGAGTTTGAAAGTAATTCTTAAGGATATTTTTCCTGTGGCGAACAGCATGAAAACAAGTAGAGTTAAAGGAAATTTTATGACTTTTCGCTCAGGAGAGAGAAAAAGGAATATACTCTTCCATGCAAGAAAGAATCATATCAATTAGGCTTTCTGCACTCCTCGAGAGACTCCTTCAACAGAAGCAATCTTTTCAAAGGAAATCAAAGAAAATAGAACCGCAGATCCAACCATTTAGAAACACCAAATGCGCATAACTCTTTTTGCCAACTGTCTTCGAAAACGAGTTAGACAACGGTAACTAAGACTAGTGAATAAACAAGTATCTCCAGAGGCTTGCATAATACATATGTTAACATTTTTAAAGATAAATTTTAATCAAACTATTTTAAATATCATTTTAACAAATAAATATTGTACATTTGAATTTGTAAAAGCTATTTGCTAATAATATATAAAACTGATAGCTATTTTTCCAATATAAATATTAACAGCATGAAGTGTTTTCATATATATATATATATATATATATATATATATATATATATATATATATATATATATATATATATATAATATATATATATATATATATATATATATATATATATATATATATATATATATATATATATATAAGCTTCCTTGTGGTATACATTTTCCAATTTATACAGATGCTGGTTATAATTATGTTCAACATATAATTAGACAATATATCTCTTCCATAAAAGGAAGGATCCATTGAACCGTAGGATGAACGATGCAAGGCTTTGTTCAAGCACATAATCATTTGCACATTGAAATATGAACACCACACAAACACACAAATGAAAATATTATTGAACTCGTGTATTCCAGCCATACATCTAGCAGGGTTGTGATATATGTATATATATATATATATATATATATATATATATATATATATATATATATATATATATATATATATATATATATATGGCTAAAAGATTCATGATACTTATCATATTAGAAAGAATGATCTTAATTAACATCTATATTTATAGCTAATAACACGCACGTGTGTTTATATATATATATATATATATATATATATATATATATATATATATATATATATATATATATATATATATATATATATATATATATTATATATATATATAAAAAAAAAAAAAAAAAAAAAAATTTTTTTTTTTTTTTTTTTTTTTGTTTTTTTTATTTTTTTTAGTGAACTTATTACACTAATCTCTTTACTCAAAAATTACTACACTACATACAACAAATAAAACAGAACATCTTCACTTCTCAAACAGAGGTCACATTATCTTCCATCATTTCGTACATAGAAAAAGTCTTGCAGTATCGAGTTGCGAACTCCAATTCGAGATAAGATAGAACAGCCTATTGAGCTAAAGCAGAATTTGATGCTAAACTTGATTCTTTGTCAATTTCTAATTTAAAAAAAAAAAAAACAGGCGATCCAATTTCATCTGTCTATGTTGCCTACTAATGGCAAAACTCCCTGTATTTTAATTCCATCTGTATCTCGTAAATCTATGAGAATCTCCCTGCTGGTAAAAACCATTCATGATCTTATATATATATATATATATATATATATATATATATATATATATATATATATATATATATATATATATATATATATATATATATATATATATATATATATATATATATATATATATATTTAAAAAATTCTTTAAAAAAAACAGCAAAAAAAAAAAAAAAAAAATTTTTTTTACAAGATTCAAAGCACGGACGTTTATGTTGCAGCTCGAGAATCGAACCCTAAACTCTAACTGCGCAAGAAAAGGAAGTTTATTGGGTGTTACATTCACTTAACTTACCGAGTACTATAAATAACAATGAAAAAGCTAAAATAATGATAATATAATAATGATAATAATAATAATAATAATAATAATAATAATAATAATAATAATAATAATATAATATAATAATAATAATAATAATAATAATAATAATAATAATAATAATAATAATAATAATAATAATAATAATAATAATAATAATAATAATAATAATAATAATAATAATAATAATAATAATAATAATAATAAATATATTATATATATATATATATATATATATATATATATATATATATATATATATATATATATATATATATATATATATATATTACTAGCCTGAACTCGTTGAGTAGCGTCTTGTACTTTTTGTATATATTGTAAAGTTGCCAAAAATAAAGAAAAAAAAATAATACATTTTTCATACTAAAACAATCAATCTAAATTTAGAAAAATAATTCTATTTTAAGAAAACAAATGATATAAACGTGTACATTTAAATATCTACCTACACGCGAGCACTATTATTACTACTCTGATAATAATAATAATAATAATAATAATAATAATAATAATAATAATAATAATAATAATAATAATAATAATGAAGTTATGGAATGAATATTATTATTATTATTATTATTATTATTATTATTATTATTATTATTATTATTATTATTATTATTATTATTATTATTATTATTATTATTATTATTATTATTATTATTATTATTATATTATTATTATTATTATTATTATTATTATTATTATTATTATTATTATTATTATTATTATTATTATTATTATTATTATTATTATTATTTATTATTATTATTATTATTATTATTATTATTATTAAGTAGCGTAGTAAGTAGTAGTTGTAGTAGTTTTATAGTTGTAGTTATAAATTAATTGTATATATATATATTATATATATATATATATATATATATATATATATATATATATATATATATATATATATATATATATATATATATATATATATATATATATATATATATATATATATATATATATATATATATTATAATTAATTAAAAAAAAAAGATGTGAAAAAGAATATATTACTATTCTTTCTTTATACTACTCGTTATTTCTTCCTCAGAAAGATAAAGTTCTCAAAATTTGTCTCTTCAATCAAAATGAGAAACAAAAACTCTTCAGAATTAAATTTAGCTTCAAATATCTAGATTTAAAAAAGAAAAAATTAATCCCCAATCTAACCTAGCTTTGCATAAAGAACATGACTATCCTAGTTTAATCTTAAAAAATCTAATAACAAAGTTAGTCTTATTTAGTCTACTTAACGTATCCCATCTACCTTACGGAACTCTTAAAAAAAAAAAAAAAATTCTTATTAATCGATTAAACAATGATAGTTTGCTTCTTCAGGTAACTTAATGTTATACTCCATTGAGACGTAGTTGCCTAATTGATATGATAAAGCTGTAGTTGCCTAATGAAAATAATAAAGCCGTAGTTGCCTAATAGTAATGATAAAGCTGTAGTTGTCTAATTGAAATGATATAGCCGTAGTTGCCAAATGGAAATGATAAAACCGTAGTTGCCTAATTGACATGATAAAGCTGTAGTTGCCTAATGGAAATGGTAAAGCAGTAGTTGCCAAATGGAAATGATAAAACCGTAGTTGCCTAATGGAAATGATAAAGCAGTAGTTGCCAAATTAAATTATAAAGCCATGTCCACTCATTTTTAAACCATAATAGGAAAATGCAAACGTTGAGGGAGGAAAGTTATTAAGAAAAGTATTACTACAAAATCGAGGAAACCATATCGATTAAAATCACAGAACTTAACAAATAATTTAAAAATTTCTATTAGGATACAAATAACTTTAAAAAAATCACGATGGCCTTACTAACATTTTTTTAAAAATTAATAAAATAACCAAAAAAAAAAAAAGATAAATTAAAAAAAATAAAAAATAAAAAATACAAAATTGTATTAAACATTAATTAATTATATATATATATATATATATATATATATATATATATATATATATATATATATATATATATATATATATATATATATATATATATATATATATATATATATATATATATATATATATATATATATATATATATATATATATATATATATATATATATATATATATATATATATATATATATATATATATATATATATATATATATATATATATATATATATATATATATATATATATATATATATATATATATATATATATATATATATATATATATATATATATATATATATATATATATATATATATATATATTATATATATATATATATATATATATATATATATATATATATATATATATATATATATATATATATATATATATATATATATATATATATATATATATATATATATATATATATATATATATATATATATATATATATATATATATATACTATATAGGGGGAGGATGTAGCGCCATCCGAAGCGATGAAAGTACCCCCCACTGGGCTTAACCGCGGAGTGATAGGGTGGGCTAGACCTTCCCCTTTCACTCCGTTGCCCTTTGGTTCGTTCCTTTTCGCGTTTCACCTTCTCAGAGGGTCTCTAGTGTACCCTCGTCCCACATGGGAGTGTCTATGCTCCCACTTCTCCTTCCCCCAACTCCCTTCTCACGTTCCTACAAATTTACAAGCGCTTACACCTACATTACCTTTAATATGCAAAAGAAAAATGGCGAAACGTAGAACTGCCTCGGAGATGCTACGAGGGGCGGCATCCAAAGAATGCCCCTCATCCACTCCTTCCCCCATCACCACTTGGGAGTTGGTGGCCTCCGGTGATGGGGTTGGTGCCACCAAGACCTCTATGCCGGCTTGCCCTGGTGCACGATCTTCTTTTTTCATTAACTTTTGCAACATTCGCGGTCTCTTTTCTAATTTCCACTTTGTCGAACACCACCTCTCTTCTTCTAGACCTCATCTCTTATTCTTAACCGAAACTCAGGTGTCTGAGTGCTCTGACAGCAAGCCCTACTCTGTTTCCTCCTACTGTCTCTATCTCAATTTTCAGCCAAAGGCGGATGTTGCGCATATGTGCGCAACGATGTTGTCTGTTCTCGTGTCTCTAATTTGGAGTCTTCTGAATTCTCTACCTTATGGCTTAAACTTTCTTGCAACTCTACAACTAAATTTATTTGTTCTGTCTACTTATCTCCTAACTCTACAGACTATCCAAAATTCTTCGACTATCTTAACTCCAAAATAGAACACATTCTTTCTTCTTCTCCCTTCTCCGAAATCATCATATTAGGTGATTTCAATGTTCACCACCGCCAATGGCTTTCATCTAGTTCTCAAGATCCAGCTGGTGAACTCGCCTTCCAATTTTCTATCCAGAACAACCTTGAGCAGTTGGTGCATCTCCCTACCCGTATCCCTGATCGTCTTGGTGATGAACCCAACATACTTGATCTTTTCCTAACTTCTTATCCTTCTCCTTATACTGTTAAACTCTTTCCTCCTCTGGGTTCATCCGATCACCTTCTTATCTCTGTATCTTGTCCTGTCTCTTCAAGTCTTCCGCAAGAACGGCCCCCGCCTTCGGCGAGGAGACGTTTCTGGCATTTCGGTGCCACTAACTGGTCTGACTTGCGGTTGTACTTCTCTGATTTTCCATGGAATGATTACTGTTTCCGTGGGAGGGGTCCCTCTGAGTGTGCTGAGCGCATAACCGAGGTGATTCTCTCTGGCATGGAGGCGTACATTCCATATTCTTTCCCTTCTACTAAACCTAACAAACCTTGGTTTAACTCTGCTTGTTCTCGTCAGGAATTACCGTCGTCTTCAAACTCCAGAAACTCATGCAACTTATATTTCATCCCGGAATCGTGCAAAATCTATTCTCCGTAATACTAAAAACTCCTTTCTCCGCTCAAAATGCAACAATCTTTCTGGTTCTCTTCTCCTCACGCCCTTTCTGGCATTTTGCAAAAAATGTCAACTCTAACTTTGCTTCTTCCTCTTTCCCTCCTTTAGTATCTTCTGACGGTACAACTGCCGTTTTGCCTTCCTCTAAAGCTGAACTCTTCGCTCAAACTTTTGCTTCTAATTCAACCTTAGACGATTCCGGAGCTGTTCCTTCTCCTTCAACCCCCTCCAACTCATTTATGCCTAAAATTATAATTTCTTCTAAAGACGTCATTTCTGCTCTCTCTGAGCTTAACACTAAGAAGGCGTACGGTCCTGATGGTATCCCTCCTGTGGTTCTCAAAACTTGTGCTTCCGAGCTTGCACCCTGCCTTGGTAAACTATTTTCGTCTATGTCTTTCTACTTCAACCTTCCCTTCTTGCTGGAAACGTGCGCTCATTCAGCCTGTGCCGAAGAAGGGGGACCCCTCTCAACCCTCTAACTACCGTCCAATTTCTTTAACCTCCGTTCTTTCTAAAGTTTTCGAATCTATCCTTAACAGGAAGATTTGGAAACATCTCAATTCTTCTAATCTTATCTCTGATCGCCAGTATGGCTTTCGTAAGAAACGCTCTACTGGTGATCTCCTTTTTCTCTCTGACTCTTGGTCCTCCGCTCTTCGGCATTTCGGTGAATCTTTTGCTGTTGCGCTAGACATATCGAAAGCTTTCGATAGAGTCTGGCACAAAGCTTTGATTTCCAAACTTCCCTCTTTCGGAATCTATCCTTCTCTCTGTGACCTTCTCTCTGATTTCCTTTCCGGTCGTTCTATAGCAGCTGTTGTAGACGGCCACCGTTCATTCCTTTAAATCTATTAATAGTGGTGTTCCTCAAGGATCTGTCCTATCCCAACACTTTTTCTACTTTTCATTAATGACTTTCTCTCTGTTACTTCATCTCCTATCCACTCCTATGCTGATGACTCCACCCTTCATTACTCTTTTCAATTTGAAAGGCGCCCTCTCAACAACAGTTATAGACGCAAGGAAGGGTTGCCTTGGAGCAACTGAACCTCTGATCTATCTCGTATTTCAAATTGGGGCAGAGAAAACATGGTTGTTTTCAATGCCTCAAAAACTCAATTCCTCCATCTCTCTACTCGACACAATCTTCCACACAACTATGATATCTTCTTCGAAAACACTCAACTCAAACCTTCATCTGTTCTTAATATTCTCGGTGTTTCTTTTCTCGTGATCTTTCTTGGAAAGATCACATTACCTCTCTTTCTAAACAAGCTTCTAAGAGGTTGGGTGTTCTGAGGCGCCTTCAGTATTTCTTCACTCCACCCCAGTTGCTTGCTCTGTATAGGGGTGTTGTTCGCCCCTGTATGGAGTATGCTTCACACATCTGGGGTGGTTCCACACATACAGCTCTCCTAGAGAAAGGTGGAGTCTAGGGCATTTTCGTCTTATCAACTCTCCTGCTCTTACTAACTCTCTTCCAATCTCTTTCTGCCCGTCGAATTGTTGCGTCACTCTCTCTTTACTATCGCTATTACAATGGACACTGCTCTTCTGAACTCTCTCGTCGCATACCTCCTCCATTGAGAAGGGCTCGTGCGACTCGACTTTCTACACAGTCTCATCCTTTCTCTGTCCAACTCTCTGACCCCAGACTTAACCGCTATGCTCAATGTCTTACATGTACTCTACTGGTAAAGTCTGGAACACACTCCCTTCTATTTTTCCAACTTCCTATGACTTACACACCTTCAAACGTCGTGTATCGGGTCATGTCGGCCTTTAATTTGACCAGGCTTCCGTCTTTTCCCCCAACTCTGGTGGAATTTTGGTAGGCCTCTGGCCTTTGCCCACCAGAGGTGATATAAAAAAAAAAAAAAAAAAATATATATATATATATATATATATATATAATATATATATATATATATATATATATATATATATATATATATATATATATATATATATATATATATATATATATATATATATATATATATATATATATATATATATATATATATATATATATATATATATATATAATGAAGAGCCAAGTTAATTTTCTGCATTTTATCATGCATTATTTTTATGTTACATATAACATTCATTTAATAATTGAATTCTTGTCGAGCGCGAGGGAAGTTATCCACTTAAAATTATATTTTTGTGTTTAATAAGGTGAAAAATGCCGCCTAACTGTATAATATAAACGTTGGGATAACGTCCACAACCTCGCCCCTGGCTACAACTTTACCTCATTTATAGGGTGAAGTAGGCGTGATCTGAAACAACCCACAATTGGGAATATTCTACAGAATGTTAAGTTGGACTGTAAAGTTTCTCAGTATATCATGGTACAATGGTCATTCTTTTCATGTTTTACTTACACAAAAGGTATCTCTAGTGCATTTTCGAAAATACAATGGTGGGATATTTGGATATGTTCCAGATGTAGCTAACAGGCATATAAGCTCGAATTCGACCATTTTTAACAAATTGAAAGAAGGAGTAAATGCAAACCATGTCGGAAATATTTGGAGGGGCACTGTCCTCTGACCACTATCTCCCCTTTATCGCTTGGGAGTTGGCTGCCTAGGATGATGTGGTTAGTAAAACCAAGATTTCGTTGCAGGCGTGCTCTGGTGCACACTGCACAGTCTTCTTTTTTCATCAACTTCTGGAACATTCGTGGTCTTTCTTCTTATATTAACCTTGTTCAACACCACCTCCCTTCGATAGACCTCTTATGCTGTTCTAGTTCGAAACTCAGGTGCATGGGGGTTTCGACAACAAACCTTACTGTTTCCTTTTTCTGTCTCTATCCTCAATATTCAGTCAAAGGTAGATGGTCTGCATATATGCTCAACGACGTGTTTTATTCTCGTGTTTCCAATTTGGAGTTTTCCGAATTTTTCACTTTGTGACTTAGACTCTCAAGCCAATCTATGACTAAATTTATCTATTCTGTTACCTGTCTCCTAATTCTGCTGACTATCCAAAATATTTTCGATTATATAAATTACAAAACAAAAAACATTATCTGGTCTTCTTCCTTCTCTGAAATCATCATTTTTGGTGATTTCAATGTTCACCACTTCCAGTGCTTTTACTCTAATTCTTACGATTCAACGAGTGAACTCGCCCATCAAATATCTTCTCAAAATAACTTTGAGCAGATAGTGCAGCTTCTAACTCTCATCCTTATTCGTTTGGGAGATACATCCAACATACAAGATCTTTTCCTAACTTTCGATACTTCTTCTTATATACTATTAAGCTACTTCTCCTTTTGGTTTCTCCGGCCACCTTATATCTGTTATATGTTTTCAGATTTTTCAATAGGAATCTCACCTGACTTTGACAAGAAAGTTTTTTGTTACTTCAAGGCTACACACTGGTCAGCCTTTTAATAATACTTTTCTGATTTTTCCTGGAATGATTATATCACTGGCCAACAGTGATTTTGTTAAGTGTGCAATTCTTTTCGAGAGCAAGGGAAGTTACCCACTTAACATTATTGTTTTGTGTTTAATAAGGTGAAAAATGCCGCTCAACTGTATAATTAACCTAAACAGTTTCTGTTAAATACATGTTGATTTAACTTTCAAAGCACAGATACGAAACATTACTTCTTTAATCAAAATTCATTGATCCCTCCAAGACAAGGTTGAAAGCAGTGCTGCTTCACAATTGGACACAGTACCCTTCAGTTTCCGTAGTCTAGCCCATTCAGCTGATATGAAAGAATCATATGAAAGCATAAAACTTCTGCTATCCAATAACCAATATGGAAAGTATTCTTAGAAGATTTGTGGATATTTGAAAGTGATATCCCTATTATCTGGATTTCAACTAGGATATACTAAATCCTGCTGCTTCTTATACACGTGTAATATCAGAGATAAAAAAAAAACCATTCTATCCAAAAGAAATGACCAAATAAAGAGTTACTTATTTCAACATCCACTTGATAGATCTAAAAAAACATTTTACTGTTCCCATTGAACATAAAACTGGATTTGTTAAGAATTTTGTTAAAGCAATGGATCGCAATAGAGATACGCTTCTATTTCTCAAAGACAAATTTAAAATATCATTGAAGCTAAAATGAAGGAGAACACACACATACACACGTATATATATATATATATATATATATATATATATATATATATATATATATATATATATATATATATATATATATATATATATATATATATATATATATATATATATATATATATATATATATATATATATATATCGGGAAATGATAAAAAATACAAGGTTCGAAAGCGAGTTAAAAAATGAACGAAATTGGTGCATGGTCACACACACACACAAAAAAAAGTGTTCACAAACTTTCTATGAAACAATAAGTCTGATAACTATAGGGAGTACGTCAGTGAGCTTCTTTGAAACTACAAAGATATGGAATGTAACATGTCTCTAAAAGTACAATTTTTGGTTCTCATCTTGACGAAAACCTTGGGGAAGTGTCTGAAGAATACTTGGAACGTTCTTATCAAGAAATCACAGAAATTGAAAGACACTACCAAGGAAAATGGAATCCAAATTTGTTGACAAACTACTGATGGCCAGCAGAAAATCTATTTTGCACACATTTTATACATGTATACAAAGTTTCTGTTGTGAGGTGTAGTAGTGATAGTAGCTCCATTATCCTTATATTGGTGATGATGGAAAATTTTTAAAATCTTCCTCAAGCTCTTTCTGGAACTTTGGATATAATGTTAATTATAACTTTGCTTCTTCATCTTTTTCCTCTGATGCTTTTCCTACGACAGCACTGCTATCTTACCTTCTGCTAATCAGCTCATTCATTTGCTTCTAATTCCATTTTGTCGATTCCACAGCTATTTCTCCTCCACTTCCCTTCAATTCATTTATGCCAACTAATATAATTTTTCCAAAAAATGTAATTTCTACTCTCTCTCTCTCTCTCTCTCTCTCTCTCTCTCTCTCTCTCTCTCTCTCTCTGTTTCTCTCTCTCTCTCTCTCTCTCTCTCTCTCTCTCTCTCTCTCACTCTCTCTCTCTGAGTTTAACATTAAGAAGACGTAAGATCCTGTTAGTATTCTACCTGAGGTTCCAAATACTTGTGCTTATGAGATTGCATCCTGCCATAGTAAACTTATTAGTAAAAGCATTTCAACTTCAACTTTCCCTTTTTTCTGGAAGCGTTCATCCACTGAACTTGTGCCGAAAGAGGGAGACCGCTCTCAAGCCTTTAACTATCATCCTATTGATTTAACCTAAATATTTTTCTAAGTTTCCTAATCCATCTTTATAAATGGAAAATTTGGAAACATTTTAAAACTTCTAATCTTATCTCTGATAGCCAAAATGGCCATCTTGAGGAGCGTACGATATACTGGTGATCTTCTACCCCTTCTCTCTGACCTTTTCCTCTGCTCATAGATATTTCTCTGAATCTTTTACTGTAACTCTGATCATGTTGAAATCTTTCGAAAGAGTTTCTGCGCCTCTTTTCTCAGAGTTTCTGTTTGGTAGTTTTAAAGTAATTGTTGTAGATGCTACCCGTACATCCTTTAAATTTATCGATATTTTTGTTTTTCAGTGTTCTGTCCATAAACAACAATTTCTCCTTTTTCAAATGAAGTTTTCTTTATTACTTAATCATGTTTCCACTCCTATTCCAACGATGCCACCCTTTTTATCACTTTCATTTTGTAAGACGTCCTAGACAGCTGAAAATTATTGATGATAGGAGGATAGTCTTGGAGCAACTAACTTCTCATCTTTCTTGGAGCAGAGAAAATATAGTTGTTCTTAGTACCTGAGTTTTTTAATCCTTCTTTCAATATAATATTTCATACTATTATAAAAAATGCGACAACGTACAACTCAAACCTTCGTCTGTCTTTAATATTTCTGGTGTTTCTTTTCTCGGGATCTTCCTTGGAAGGACCACATTATCTCTCTTACTAAACAAGCTTTACAAGGTTGGGTGTTCTGAGCCACCTAAAATTTCTTCATACCACCCCAGCTGCATATCCTTTAAAAAGAGTAGCCTTCGATATATTTTCACGTAGAAATGATGCACTGAAGAGCTGTTCATCTTACCAACTCTTTGACTCTCACAGACTCTCTCCGATCTCTTATTGCCTGTCAAATTATTGCGTCACTCTCATTATACCATCGCTGTTACGAATGACGCAACTCCTCTGAGCTCTTTATTCTCATATCACATCTTTCCTTACATCTTCTCTTTCCAGCTCTCTTACCTTAGACTTAATCGCTAACTCAGTCTGACATATACTCTACTGGTATAGTATGCAACATCTCCCTGTTTTATATACCAAATTTACTTTGATTTTCATTCTCTCAAACGACGAGTATCAGGACATGTCGGCATTTTATTTTTCTCTCATAAATTTCCCCCCAACTGTAATGGCATATATATATATATATATATATATATATATATATATATATATATATATATATATATATATATATATATATATATATATATATATATATATATATATATATATATATATATATATATATATTGTTTTCGTTTATTGGGGTTATCTTTTAAAATTCTCGAGACAAGGAAGAGGAGAAAGTTTGATAGACAGGTACGACAACTACAAAATACAAAATGGTATTCGGTCTGATACAAAAATATTTAAATAATTATTTACCACTCAATGGTTGGTGGTACTATACTATACTCTTATACTAAATTAGTATTTTTACGAGTATTTTATTTTGAAGACTTTAGTGTTAAAATTGTTATTAGGATATTTGAATGTTATAATGTTGCATTCTGTTGTAGTCATCAAATTTCGACTCTTCACGGCCCCAATAAACGAAAAGTATATATTAAGTAAACCGACAAACTCTGTGACGTAGTAAAACACTAAAACACAGTTGGGAGAAACATATTCCCTAAATACACATCACGTGGAAACGCACGATAGATGTGGTAGGTCAAATACGGTACATTTGTTGGAATGCTGTCCGAAACTTTACCCACAAGGCTGCGCATGTGCATTGGTGAGCACAGGAGAACAGCATCATCTGGATTGTAACGATGGTACGTTAATCTATGAGAGATCACGCTGGAATGGTCTTCAAGTATGGAAGAACGAACATGAATGGTCGTACGACAGCAACATTGTATCAGCATTCGTATACCAATAGGCGACAATCCCATCACACGATCTTTGAGAGCGTCTTTCGGAGATTATGTGAATGAGACAAATGCAAGTACCGAATCCCTACACGGGATCTCCCAGCGCTGAATGTACACCTGCGAGAGAGTACGCAATTCTTCAGGACGTTTCAAGAGACAGCATAGTCAGTTCTCGAACCCTTTTCCAGTGCCATGAGGTGTCTCAGCGAACCATCTTGAATATCCTGCGTGATATGAATCTGCACCCTAATCATTAACAACGTGTCCAGAGTCTCAATCCAGTGGATTATGCCCTCCACGGTGGTTCCAGCAACATCAACATCTGAATGACATAGGGTCGTTGAACATCTTCACAAATGAAGCGTCATTTGGCAGAGACGGCCTGACGAATTTCCACAACACCCACATCATTTGAAGCCACAACAATCCCTATGGCATTCACCCATGCAGCCAAAAGCAACAATTCCGGGTTAATGTTTGGGCTGATATAATTGGCGAAAACTTAATCGGTCCATATGTTCAATCGGAACACCTGAACGGCCAATAATACCAATGGCTCTAACGGGTCAATTGACGGCACTCCTCGAGGACATAGGCAGTTCCACGTGACATGTGGTACATGTATGATGGAGCTCCAGCATAATTTCCGAGAAATATTTGCCAGTATCACAATCGAATGATTGGACGCTGGGCAACCGTAAAATCGTGGTCACGGTTCCCCGAGCTTAACCCTTTGGATTATTATTATCATTATTTGTGGAGGCACCTAAAAGATCTTGTGTATGAAGATCCTGTTCTGAATATTAAAACTCTTCGGATACACATCATCATAGTATTCGTACGCATTCGTACACATTTGTTACGTATTTGTACGCTTCCACAAATTGTGTCATACACTCTTCAGACGGGTCGAAGTTTGCATTGTTGCAAGTGGGATTGTGATGTGTACCACCACCACTTGCCTCGTAGTTAATAAATAATATTGCTACATTTGATGTTATTTTCCTATGTTTGTTCCTAAGGGTGTGGCATGACTATGATCTATATATCACCAATATTATGCTTTTCCCGAATATGTATATTTTTTGGAACTTGTCCCCCCCAACAGTATTTTCGTACGTCACGGCGTTCGTAGGTTTCCTTAGAAATCACCCCATATATATATATATATATATATATATATATATATATATATATATATATATATATATATATATATATATATATATATATATATATATATATATATATTATATATATATATATATATATATATATATATATATATATATATATATATATATATATATATTGTGTGTGTGTGTGTGTATGCGCAGTAATACATGCGTGTACACTTTGTATGGCTCTAACGATTTATCACAAGATCGATGCTACTATTTAAAAACGGATGACGTCATCGTAAACTAACAAACGATTTAGAAAAATATTTTCAAATCACTTTCAAACTCAATATTTAAATTACTGTGAAACGCCATTTACTACACTGTGGCATATTTTTTATTTTTGTTTCAGTAAGAGAGAGAGAGAGAGAGAGAGAGAGAGAGAGAGAGAGAGAGAGAGAGAGAGAGAGAGAGAGAGAGAGAGAGAGAGAGAGAGAGAGAGAGAGAGAGAGAGAGAGAGAGAGAGAGAGAGAGAGAGAGAGAGAGAGAGAGAGAGAGAGAGAGAGAGAGAGAGAGAGAGAGAGAGAGAGAGAGAGATTTGGCAATCTTTTGCTCAAAAAACCGGATACAAACGATTGAAGTAAACAATTTAAAGATAAAAAGGGAAAACAAATAATATTGAATAATTTTATTATATAAATCAATAAAAATTAGTCGAGAAAATTTAATACTTTTAAATTTCAATTATTCATCTAAATTTATCTGCTATTATTAATTATTTGCTTGTCACAATTGTCAATATATATATATATATATATATATATATATATATATATATATATATATATATATATATATATATATATATATATATATATATATATATATATATATATATATATATATATATATATATATATATATATATATATATATATATATATATATATATATATATATATATATATATATATATATATATATATATATATATATATATATATATATATATATATATATATATATATATATATATATATATATATATATATATATATATGTATATTTTATCAGTTTTCCTTATGTTTCTAGTCTTTGTACATCATACTATTGTATAAGCATATACTTATACTATGATCATACCACGTGCTGCCAAAAGAAGGCTTATATCTGTCTATCTATCTATCCATCTGTCTATCTATCTATCTATCTATTTATCTATCTATCTATCTATCTATCTATCTATCACTGTATCTGTCTATCTATCTATTTATGCATGTATGTATGCATGTATCTACCTATCTATCTATCTATCTGTCTAACTATCTATCTATCTATCTGTCTGTCTATCTGTTTATCTATTCTTTATTGATTTACACTGCAGATTCTCAAGAACATTTTTCGATGAATCTTTATGTTCAACTGAAATTTCTCTAGATAATTTTGAAACAGCATGAACAATTCTGTCCAACTCCTTTGTAATCACGGTGTTTGCTTCTGCTATTTGCATTTATATTCCAGCGTATCATCTGAATTAGATCCTCATTCATTACACTATTAGGATGTTCTTGATATAGACAGTACTACAGCACTGATCTTAGTAGTTTCAATAGTTCAATAAGATCTGTAATGGTGAAATCGTAATCACTCTGTCTCTTAGGTGATTGCTCAAGTTGTTTAGACTTCAGTGCAGGGGTTCCTTGTGGACTCCCTGAGTTCTAAATTTACGTAAGAGAACTCCTATTTACTAATACATAATATTACTAAATTAAATATTCATAATTTAAATAAACATTTTTTCTTGGGGACCACATCAAAAACTTATGTGGTCCCCTAGGGACCATGTGGTCCAGTGGGGTCCCTGGGAGTTCATGTGGTCCACTGAGGTCCATGTCGACCCCAGTTTGGATTTGCTGCTGTAGAGCTACAAGAGTATTTGCAATGATAAATCCAAGCATTGTATGTTAGTATGTTTTAATTTAATGAGTTTGCATATTGAATCAAATCTTCCTTTATATTTAATGAGTTATATCATTTGTGCCCTATTCTTTTATTTTGCGGATTTATCTTCAGTTAATTTTACCTTTGGTTACTAAAATTTTTTTGGCATCTCTTTAAGCTAGGGATTGAAATGCCAGAATTATGATTTTTGCAATGACTTTGTTCGCCATTCATCATACAGCTCTGACGTAAGCAATTAAACCAATATCCGAAACGGTGTATAGAAGCATGCAACTAAATTGTTCAGTTTCAAAATGAATACTTTCGAGTTAGCTACTATGTGTGTTCTAGGTCTCTCAGCGTTTGATAAACTGGCAACTCCGTAACCTGTACAGAGATTTATAAGACCATCCGAAGTTTTTTTTATTATCGAATGAGTGTTAACACCTTTGACAAACTTCTTAATTTAATAAGGTCTTTCATTACTTAGCAAAAGCATTAAGTGAAGGCAAGCCATTCCTTCAACAGGAAGGTTTTTTAGCTGTTTCAATTATGATAAGAAAAGGAATATATTAATAATACATATGAATCCTCTTTTCACAATATATATATATATATATATATATATATATATATATATATATATATATATATATATATATATATAATATATATATATATATATATTATATATATATATATATATATATATATATCGTAAACACTTCTATTTTTAAGAAATTTGGTTCTAATAATGAAATGCAGTACCAGAGCTCTGAACATTTTGAATTGAGAATAATAAATAGTGATTAACAACTCGTTTTTATTTATTTCCATTTATTCCCTATTTAAAACCAATTTAAAACTATTTAAAATTATGAAAAGTAACTGGAGCATATTAATGTTTTGCTTAACAATAAATATGCATTAAGAACTTTTGTTGACGTTTCGGGATAAATTTAATCCCATTATCAAGACATTTATGGCTACTATTAAATAAATTTAATCTGTACAGAGAACAGAATATATTAATTACAAATGAAATAACACCTAAAATCGGAGATATAAATCAGTAATATATCAAAACACATTGATAAAGTAGTACGTGGAAGGGACCACTATCATTATTGAATGACGGTTTGAGAGTGGCTATGCGAATGGATTCCAAAATTTTTAAATCCAATTGGGATAGTACTGTGAGATGGTTATTTGTGCGGCTGTGAAATCCAATGCTGGAGAGAGAGAGAGAGATAAGAAATTAATATCTATTCAAGAAGAAATACGAGTACCTTTTTGCTCATCGCATCTGACAGAGTTGGCGCAGAGTGCTACCAATGTAGGTACTTGGACAAGTACCACATGAATATTTGTAAATGACAGGTGAGCTCAGGTGGGTGGGAAGGGGTTCCTTGTGGAATAAGGAAGAACTTATAGAGAGATTTGGAGTGAAAACAAAAGGGAAATCTAGGTTGGAATAGCTGTTGTGTAGAAAGTTGAGGAGATCATTTTTAATTTGAGGTATTGGTGGTCATAAAATGAAAGCTTAATGTAAAAAGGTTATTTCGGAGCTTTTAAAATAGTGGTGTTGGCGGTGTAAGATTTGTTAAGAAAGTTTTTAATTAAAGGGTAAATCAGAGAAGAAGGGAACAAATAAGTGCTAAAATGTTTAACTAGAAAAGAAAATTCCTGGTGGAGTTCTGTATAATATGAGGTGAGATGATAAGCTCAGTAAATTAAAGTTTTAATGCTGTTGCATTTGTATCGGAACGGACTTAGCTAAAAATGTTTTTGGGACAAGTTAGAAAATGTGTGTTTACGGTAGATGCCTATATTATAATCTGAAGGCGATTTTCTTCTTTTGTAAGTTTAATGGTTAAGTAAATTTTAAAAAAAGTGTGACTTGGTGTTTGTTAGAGAATAATAGAAAGGTGTCGCCCAAATATCTTTTATAGTGGACAGGTTTAATATTAAGTCGGGAATTGTCCAACCAAATTGATTCATGGTATTTTAAGTAGGAATTGGCTAAGATGGCGCTGAGAATGGAACCTATGGCTAAGGAATCAGATTGTAGGTAGAGTTGTAGGTTGAAAAAGAAATAAGTGTTGGAAGTTGCGGGAATTAGAAGTTCATAAAAGTGCATTGGAAATTAAAAATATCGTTAGGTGTAATATCAATAGCTTCACAGGTGGGAATATTGGTATAGAGCTGGTCATCTAGAGGTTTGTAAATATGAATTTTGGGTGGAGTATTCATTTATACCAAAACAAGGTGTTAAATAAGGTACCAGGAATTTAGCAAGGTTATAATAGTGTGTTGTAAGCAGCAAATATCGGTCTGACTGGGCAATTAGGTTTATTAATTTTGGGGAGGCCTTGTAGTGTAACAGGGGATAAGCCTCTGAAATAACATGTATCATAGTCAGACTTGTTTAAAATTTTATCGTTATGAAATTTGCAACGAGAACGGTTAATATTATCTTCCAAAATTAATGACATTTTTACGAATCATTCGTAATAGATTTGAATTTTAACATTAATTTTACTAATTATCTCCTCTCTTTCGAAAAACTACTTCATAACCTTAAAACTCATATTTCATATAATACTAATTTTAACACTATTCAATCTAAAATTAACCATTTTGCGCAAAAATATTACTGGAATTTCAAACTCTATAAAGTTTTTTCTTACTTTATATCAAAAAAATTGACCTTTCCACTTTGAAATCCTTAAAAATAGACATTTCAGTTATCGTATGTAAAACCGACAAAAACAACAGTTATTATAAACAAATCCGTTTACATCAATAAAATGAACACTATTTCAACTAAATTCAAAGCTATTACAAAAGATCCACTTAAACTGTCATTAAACGTGGAAGATAAAATAACCGTTTTTATCGCAAATTTAATAACGATAAAATTTTTAAAAAATCTGACCATGAAACATGTTATTTCAGAGGCTCATTCCCTGGTACCCTATACCGATTCCCCAA
>SEYY01000462.1:237500-242500 GCA_009176605.1 Armadillidium nasatum | reverse complement strand
GAGAAAAGAAGAAAAAAAAATCGCCCCCAAATATTGATACGAAATAGAAATTGTTTCTAGCGGAATATATTTAGTCCTTCAAATAGAGATAAAAAGGCATAAATAAATCACGAAAAATAGCTCCGCAAGACATTGAACTAAATCTAGCTTTCTTCCTTTCAAAGAATTGGGTCTCCTGTATTTTTAGATGCCGGCGTCCTTCACTTATCAGGCTGTTTATTATTATTATTATTATTATTATTATTATTATTATTATTATTATTATTATTATTATTATTATTATTATTATTATTATTTAGAAATTCTTCAGCTTTCAGCAGGTGAAATTTCCCTTCCAATTTTCCAATAGATTTTTTCTTCTTATTGCTGACCGGTTTCGTCCGTCAACTACGGACATCAACAGAGATTGGATTGTTGAAGATGAATGATTTATTTTAAGATGTTAAGCTCAAAGTTAATTAAGATAATAAATTTTGAAAAATTATTAATAATAATAGAGAGTTAATACAATAATACAATAAAAAGAAAGTTTTTGAGCTTTACATGAGGAGTTCCGAATTTAAAATGATAGTGATAAACTCTGGTATGTCCCATCTGTCAATCAATCAGTCGCGGAACCAGTAAATGTCGACGTACAGACAAACTCAGGTAAGTAAATTGGCAGACGATGGTGATTAACTGAAGTAGTATCAGCCGTTTTCTCGAAAGATATTTGGACGATTTCATTATTAGTTTTGTTGTGAAGAAATCTTAAAGGTTGGAAGAAGCTGGTTGCCATTACAGTATTTTAAAAGTACTTCAGCTTATTATTATTATTATTATTATTATTATTATTATTATTATTATTATTATTATTACCTAGTAGTATATAGCAATTAAAATAATTATTATATAAGTTTTAGAATTATTTTGGTAAAATATATTCCAGAATTCTCTTTGCTTTTTTTTTGTTTTTAATGTTGAAATTTTTTAATTATATAATAACACGATAGTTAAATTCTGTATCAAAATTAATTAACCATAAATAAAAATTAAAATTACTTGAAAGTTTAATTTTGATGAAATTAACATCTGTAACACGAAACAGAACAATACTGGCAATGATGGCTTCCCAGCCATGAATAATAATGTTAACTACATCTCATGTATATTTTAATTCTTAAATTACCGTTCAATCCCACTTCCCAGCCATGAATAATACTGTTAACTACTTCTCATGTATATTGTTAATTTCTTTACAGACAATGGAGAGATACTCGTATTATCATTTTTATCATTAATCAAAATTTTTATCTGTAATCAAAAATTATTATTTCAGAGATAATAAAAGATATCATATAGAAAACATCACAAATGCAAGAAACATTATTTTATTTTTTAAAAGGCTTAAAAACTGAATTTTACTACAAGAATCCAATAAATACAATAAATATTTGAAACACTCTGACAGAATAACCTAAAAATATATGAATGCAAAATCGACAACATATAAAAAGACGAAAGGTTAGAAAGGAAGCTGAAAAGAACATCTTTTTTTTTTTTTTTTTTTACACATCACCACCACTCACGGGCAAAGCCCTATTCAAGGAGGGTATATAATATATATTTAGAAAAGAGAATATTTAGGGGTATTCGAACAGCCTCAAAAAAATTTTAAAAATTTTACGGCACAAATTATAATTCTTAAATTTTTTATATCAGAAATGAAAATCTGCTTTGCAAGCAAAATTTAACCTTAATTTTACCATCCAACCCCCCTACTCTTTTCTTAGGGGGAGGGCATGATTATAATCATGTAATGAAAAACTATTTATCCTAATAAAGGATTTAACACTTTTCAGTATTTTTTATTCTCTACATTATTCTTTACTTAGATTTAACACTATTAACCTACAATCTGTGTAATTGAACAATAATAATGATAATAATAATAATATTAATAATAATAATAATAATAATAATAATAATAATAATAATAATAATAAATAATAATAATAATATTAAAATATTATTATATTATTATTATTATTATTATTATTATTATTATTATTATTATTATTTCACAAAACATTTGGAAAAGATTGTGAATTAATGTTAAACAATTTCCAAAACGTGATCGAAAGGATATATATATATATATATATATATATATATATATATATATATATATATATATATATATATATATATATATATATATATATATATATATATATAATATATATAATATATATATATATATATATATATATATATATATATATATATATATATATATATATATATATATATATATATATATATATATATATATATATATATATATATATATATATATATATATATATATATATATATATATATATATATATATATATATATATATATATATATATATATATATATTATATATATATATATTGGTGAGCTGGAAACCGATTCTCCCGAGATTTTAAGTTCTTTTTGTTGCTTGATTAAACAGGAATGCAATCCGGTTGTATATAATAATATATATATATATATATATATATATATATATATATATATATATATATATATATATATATATATATATATATATATATATATATATATATATATATATATATATATATATATATATATATATATATATATATATATATATATATATATATATATTATATATATATATATATATATTATATATATATATATATATATATATATATATATATATATATATATATTATGTCAGAGATAAAAAAGAAATTAAAGTAAGCCTAATTTAATATTTTTTAAGAGAACAAAAATTTATATGAACAATATTGGAAGAATAGTAGGACTAATTTGATATTTTTTAAGAGAACAAAAATTTATATGAACAATATTGAAAGAATAGTAGGACTAATTTAATATTTTTTTGAGAACGAAAATTTATATGAACAATTTTGGAAGAATAGTAGTCCTAATTTGACATTTCTTAAGAGAACAAAAAATTGTATGAACAATATTGGAAGAATAGTAGAACTAATTTAATATTTTTTAGGAGAACAAAAAATTATAAGAAAATATTGGAAGAAATGTAGACCTTATTTAATATTTTTTTTTAAGGGAGCTAAAATTTATATGAACAATATTGGAAGAATAGTAGTCCTAATTTGACATTTTTTAAGAGAACAAAAAAATAAAAAGAACATATATACTTGAAGAAAAGTAGTCCTTATTTAATATTTTCAGGAGAGCAAAGAGGTTGACGACGATAACTTGCCAGTATGAGCAACATATTTTTAAGAGGTTCATCATCTATTATTAAGTTAACTTTTTTTTCATTAAAAAAAAAAAAGAGAAAAGAAATAAAATCAGCTTCCACAATATGTTGCGAAACGGAGAAATTGTGACTTGCATCCCTAAACGTAATATGGTTTACAGCCATTTTGAAAATAAAATATAAAAATCGATAACGGTACTAAACTATGACAGAAAGTTTATTAACTTTAATATTTATTGTGTCCAGAAAAATAACGTATACACCTCGTGTATTTCTTCTATGATTTCTTCTAAATAACTTCTGTGACTAAGTGATATTTTTACATCAGGAATTTAAGAACCGTAATATTCATACGCAGGAAGAACGAGGTCCAATCACTCCAATGATACACAAATTTCAATTTCACAAAACTTTATTCAGGAAATAGTACATTTACAGGTTTATAGTTTAACAGAATAAATCTTAATAATAATATTGTGACTGTCCAGCTCTCTGAAAAGGGGCTGCTATAAGGGAAAATATTGCGGTTTCCTTCAAGCCATAATGATTAATACATATATAATTTCAATTTATTTAACAAATACAAGTTATGATAGGTTACTACTACAGTAATAAAACTCTAGAAATTTAATGATGGTGTCAGTAATGCAAGTAACAATAACAGAGACATTACTTATGATATTTACTATAATAATAATAATAGCAATGATGATATGTCCAAAATGTCCAAAAATGTCCAGTGAAATTTTCAATACCCAAAAAAGAAAAAAAAAAAAAAAGACGGTACGCAAGAGAAATTTGTTTTACCGATTTCATTTCCTAAAAAAATTAAAATAAAATAAATGAAAAAATTTATTTTGATATATCTACCCTTCGCACCAATGATTCTTTGGGATAACTGTCACATTAAACGGGAACTCCGCTGAGAGCTGAAGAATCTTTTAGATTCCAAAAAGAGAGCTCAGATTTTGTGACATAATAATTCGATGTCTTAAATGAATTAAGAAAAGTCTTCAAAACAAAGACAGTTACAAAAATACATTTATTGAAATATAATAAACATTTTATTTTAACACTAATCAAATTGATAATGTTGCCAAATATTGCTAAATTGAAATATTTTAATCTTTACACGTATACAAGGATTCTTTAAAATCAGATAAAAGAACTTCAAAAATTCCGAATAAAAAAAAAAAAACATTTTGTGTTGTATACAAAAGAACTCTTAAGAAAATTTCTTCCTTTGACCCAGACACAAAGGAAGTATCTCTGAGATGGAAGAGAACGAAAAGAAATATGATACCGGTAATAGGAATGAATACAGTAATGAGTATTTGAAAGAAAGTAATAAAAGTAATATTAAATTAATGAGTTCCTGGAAATTCTGTTAAACTCTGACTCTTACTTTCAATAGGTTATTTTGTTGTCATGAACCCAATGACACAGATGACAATTCGCAACATTCTAATTTCAAAATGTCAAGTGGTCAAGAAAAGAGAGTAAGAAGGATGATCTCCTAATATATATATATATATATATATATATATATATATATATATATATATATATATATATATATATATATATATATATATATATATATATATATATATATATATATATATATATATATATATATATATATATATCAGCATAGCGAATGATTACTGAAGGAATTGCGGTATTGCATTTTAATGGTAAATAAAGAAAAAAAATAAAAACACTTCGACTAATGTTTGGAACACCTTGA
>SEYY01000462.1:222500-235000 GCA_009176605.1 Armadillidium nasatum | reverse complement strand
TATATATATATATATATATATATATATATATATATATATATATATATATATATATATATATATATATATATGCATGGAAACACATTTGCAGCCCTGTGGGCACAAAAAGGCCATTCTGGAATTCAGGGTGAGGGATGTTGTGCTGTTACGTCAGAAGATGGGCAAAGGGCAAAGTGTGGTTATCAAGCAGCTCAAAATAGCATACTTGCAGATAACTCGATGAGGGACCCCATGTCCGCGCGTCTAAAAGACTTCCAAATAATTACAGACCCTCCCGCAAAGTGAACCACTCCTTGCAAGCAGTTCTCCCTAAGGTTTCGTGTGTTCGATGATGCACGCAACATCGAACATCATTCCCATTCAGGCAGAAATGGATTCATTGAACCGAATTGCATGTTCCCAGTCAATAACTGTCCAATGTTCGTGTCGTCTCACCTATTATAGTCGTGTAACCTTGTGGGTAGCAGTGATCAAAACCCTCTTGCGTGCTACTTTGTTCAAAATGCTCATCCATTGCAGTTCACTGCGAGATGTTCTTTCAGATATTGGTTGAGATTCAACAGCATTAGCGTGTTGCAACAATTCCAGCAATGGATGCGAAACTATAGTGATTCACAGGCCTTGATGTCCTTCGATGGTCCCTGTCTGTCATTATCGATGTTCAGTTACAATTCCGACGCGAGCTCACTGTTGACGTGGTTCGTTTCCACTGTAGTTACACTCGTATGACCATATGCTTCAATAACTCACAAATTCGGCAACTTTAGCCACAGCATGGATGCTGCCTTTAGCATGCCCAAATGCGATCACCCCTTTTTGTCATTCTTTCACATCTGCATTGCGACCCATTTTGCACACGTCCCGAGTGTCCCTCACTCCACTCAGCCGCTTCTACACAATCAATAACGTCCGTCGCACATTCCACTATATCAAGAATGTCTAATTCATTCATATCCATTATCCAGCCATCCTCTCTCAACGCCATCTGCATTAACTTAATGTTTCAACTACATGAGTGACTAATTTTTGTCGTGTTTATATATATATATATATATATATATATATATATATATATATATATATATATATATATATATATATATATATATATATATATATATATATATATATATATATATATATATATATATATATATAGGTCAGACTTCGGTTTAAACCAGGTATACATATTTCAGAAAAACTACTGAACGTACGTAAAAGGATTATATTTTTAGAATCCTTGTCGAATTTTCAGGTAGGAAAAGTATAAAAAGTTTGCAAAAAAAAAAAAAAAAAAAAAAACATGATTATGTACGATAAGCGCTGAACTAATCAACCTAATTCGACTTTATGTAACCTGAACTACCGAAAATGGCCACCGTATACAGGCCTAACCGATGTATTACACCATAATATATATATAATATATTATATATATATATATATATATATATATATATATATATATATATATATATAATATATATATATATATATATATATATATATATATATATTTATATATTTATAATATATATTAGCGAATTTTTAGTAATATTAAATTTCGGCAAAAATTTAAAATTTAAGAAAAAAAGTGACGTTGCCAGACGTAAGATTCTATCGAGACTTTAATAAAAAGTAAACTTTACTTATATAAACTTTATTATTATAAGAATTTTTTTTTTTTTCCCAATGTTCTCCTACCTGAAATTCGACAAGGATTCCAAAAATATAATCCTTTTTTACGTACCTTTTTCAGTAGTTTTAGAAGTTTTAATATTATAATATAAATATATATATATTATATATATATATATATATATATATATATATATATATATATATATATATATATATATATATATATATATATATATATATATATATATATATATATATATATATATATATATATATATATATATATATATATATATATATATATATATATATATATATATATATATATATATATATATATATATATATATCTTGTGTCATAATTATTTCAGGTCCTTCTTATATATTTTACTATAGTTTGAGCATGCAGTAACATAATGTTTGAGACTAATTTGATAAACAAATTTCTTCGAAAACAATTATATTTTGAAACAAATACTAATTGCAATAATTTTATCATTTTTTTCCTTATTTTTCAGTTTTAACGATTTGGTAGTAACTTTTTTTTTTTTTAATTTTTTTATTGCTACTGGGCAAGTCAATAAAATTCGTTTCTGAACAGTCTATCCTCACTCTATCTTTTCTGAACAGTCTATCTTCAATCTATCTTTTCTGAACAGTCTCTCTTCACTCTATTTTTTCTGAACAGTCTCTCTTCACTCTATCTTTTCTGAACAGTCTCTCTTCACTCTATCTTTTCTGAACAGTCTCTTCACTCTATCTTTTCTGAACAGTCTCTCCATTCTACCTTTTCTGAACAGTCTCTCTTCAATCTATCTTTTCTGAACAGTCTATCTTCAATCTATCTTTTCTGAACAGTCTCTCTTCAATCTATCTTTTCTGAACAGTCTATCTTCAATCTATCTTTTCTGAACAGTCTCTCTTCAATCTATTTTTTCTGAACAGTCTATTTTCACTGTCTTTTCTGAACAATCTCTCTTCACTATTTTTTCTGAACAGTCTCTCTTCAATCTATCTTTTCTGAACAGTCTCTCTTCAATCTATCTTTTCTGAACAGTCTCTTCACTCTATCTTTTCTGAACAGTCTATTTTCACTGTCTTTTCTGAACAATCTCTCTTCACTCTGTCTTTTCTGAACAGTCTCTCTTCACTCTATTTTTTCTGAACAGTCTCTCTTCAATCTATCTTTTCTAAACAGTCTATCTTCAATATATCTTTTCTGAACAGTCTCTCTTCAATCTATCTTTTCTGAACAGTCTCTTCACTCTATCTTTTCTGAACAGTCTCTCTTCACTCTATTTTTTCTGAACAGTCTATTTTCACTGTCTTTTCTGAACAATCTCTCTTCACTCTATCTTTCTGAACAGTCTGTCTTCACTCTATCTTTTCTGAACAGATTATCCTTTCTGTTAGAAGTGTTCAGAAATATACAAAATAGTGGTGAAAAACGATGACGGACGTAAAATGAAGGGACTAGTCTTTCAGAAATTTCTCCTTGATTACTGAATAATTAATTATTTGAAATTTAATTAAAATTTATTAAAAATTTAATATTTACTGTACAATATTTTAAAAATAGAAACTACTTATTTTTTTAATAAACAAACGCTTATAACATCCAATAGCAAGCATAGTCGCGAAAATTGCAAGAATCTTTAGTTCGTATGTTACGAATTTCCTATTAAAGTTACTGATTACCCTCAAACTACAAAAATGCAGCTAATTTTCTCATTACGTTTCGAAGCTGTTGCTCACCCTGATCTTTAGTGTTGTAAACTTTTCTAAATGGTCATGTATAAAACTGACAAAAAAAAAATAAATAAATAAATAAATAAATAAATAAACTGCAGTGACCAAAATTAAAAGTATTACTACAAAATAAACACGAATTTCTAAAAATATTTCTTTTATCGCTATTGACGGGTAGACTGGAAAACAAACGCTACAGTCTTTTATATATATATATATATATATATATATATATATATATATATATATATATATATATATATATATATATATATATATATATATATATATATATATATATATATATATATATATATATATATAGTATATATATATATATATATATGGCAGTAACGCGTTACATGTAACGGCGTTATAACGGGCGTACAAATGTAACGAGTAACGGTAACGCTTCAAAGGGTTTAAAATGTAACGCTGTAACGGTAACGCTACCTATTTTTACAAATTATAACGGGTTTTTCCGTTACTCGTTACTCGTTATATCCTACACACGAAACTCCATATGTTGACATTTTTGTTTATTTTTATGGAAAAGAATTTTAATTTTTCAAGATTTATATATATATAATATATAAATATATATATATATATATATATATATATATATATATATATATATATATATATATTGTATATATATAATATATATATATATGTCTATAAATACCTTATGTTTAATTTTATTATCAATATGGTTACTGAAAAAAATTATTATCATATTTTTATTAACTATGTTTAAATAGATAAATTCTATTATATTATATTATTATATTATATTATTATTATTATTATTATTATTACCTAATTTACAAACATTATTACTGTCATTTTTTTATTATTACCATTGATTATTAATATTAATAATATCTACTCTTAATACTTTGCATACCGTCCAATAAAATTAAACAATGTTGAAAGAAGATCGGCTAACTAGGGTTCAAAGTGAAGCACAATTCAGATAATCTTCTACGTTTATTAATAAAATAAATTATAAAAAATTTCAAATATGGATAATATTGTATCACTAAATTCCATAAATGTATATCATTTATTGCACTAAATTTAATAATGAAACTTAAAATATATATAACAATTTTAAAAACTATATTTATATTATTTGGTCAATGATAGTAATATAAATTGCACTTTTTGAATAAAAGTTTAAAAACTGTTAGTTAATCCAATGATTTAATCGTCAGCAGTAAATATGTATACATATGATCATGTACGGAAACTGTAAGCTAATAATTAAACACGAAACTGACCAAAAGTAACGCGTTACATGTAACGGCGTTACATGTAACGAGTAACGGTAACGCTTCAAAGGATTTTAAAATGTAACGATGTAACGGTAACGCTACACCTTTTCTCTCAAGTAACGAGTAACGGTAACGCTACCCAATTTCATGTAACGATGCCCACCTCTGTATATATATATATAATATATTATATATATATATATATATATATATTATATATATATATATATATATTATATATATATATATATATATATATATATATATATATATATATATATTATATATATATCAATGGTCAATCACGAGCAGAACCTTATTCGAGGAGTGTGGTTCTTAGCCAGGGAAATTGAGTTACATGTTATTTCTGACCAAGTTGATAAGTTATACACCCGTACAGTTCAATCAAGTATATTTTTGACCACCGGTGGGCGTGGTTTCGAATCCTTGATAGGCAGACCTTCTTCTCTATATATAATATATATATATATATATATATATATATATATATATATATATATATATATATATATATATATATATATATATATATATATATATATATATATATATATATATTATATATATTATATATATATATATATATATATATATATATATATATATATATATATATATATATATATATATATATATATATATATATATATATATATATATATATATATATATATATTATATTATATATATATATATATATATATATATATATATATATATATATATATTATATATATTATATATATATATATATATATATATATATATATATATTATATATATATATATATATATATATATATATAATAATATATATATACCTCTGATGTCAAAAGGAAAGAGGCCTAGATGATTCCCACCAGAGTTAGAGAAAAATCAATTCATTACGCAAATTAATGGCCGACATGACCGAGTAGGAGGAAAATAGAGGAAAGTGCTCTATCTTTTAACAGCTAATTATATGTAAGAATTAGCATATCTGTTAAAGTCAGGAATCAGAGAGCTGGACAGAGAGTAGATAAAATTGTGTGGAAAGACGAGTCGAACAAAGTCTCCTCATAGAATGAGGTATGTGACTAGAAAATTCAGAAAAGTCGTGTCCATTGTAATAGCGAAAGTATAAAGAGAGAAATGTAGCACTTTTAAAGTTTGAAAGAGATTGAAGAGAGTCAGTGAGAATAGGAGAGTTGACAAGACGAAAAGCCCTAGACTCTATCTTTTCAGTTAGAGTTGCATGTGTAAATCCACCTAAAGTATATGATGTATACACCATACAAGAGTGAACCAAAAGCCTATACAGGAAAAAGGTTCTGAAGGCTTCTCAGAGCATCCATCCTCTAAGAAGCTTGTTTAGTGTGAAAGATAATGTAACCATTCCAAGAACAAACACGAGAAAGGGAGGTACCAAGAAATATTAAGGACAGAAGAAGGATGGAGTTGTATGTTTTCTAAGATTAAGTAGTAGTTGTCTTGAAGATTATGTTAAAAAATAGTTAAAAGCCGTGTTTTTGAGGCATTGAAAACAACAAAGTTTTATTTGCCCTAACTAGAGATACGAGAAGGATCAAAGAGCAGTTGTTTCAAGGCCGCTCTCTTGGCATTAACTGAATGAAACGTCTTTCAAAGGAATAATGAAGTATAAAATAGTCAGTATAAAAGCTGGTATTAAACAAAGTGAAAAATAGAAGATCATGAATAAAAAGGCATAATGTTGGAAATAGGTCAGAACTTTGAATAATATTACTAGTGAATGTTATACATGAAGGGTGGCCGTTTACAACAGAAGCTATAGAAATCTGATTAGTCACAAAGAAAAGGATATATATATTCAAAGAGGAAAATTTAGAAATTAAAGCTTTAAGGCAGGCCCTATCGAAGACTTTCGAAATTTTTAGCACTGCAGCAAAAAAAAAAAAATAATAACAGAAATGACAAAAGGCAGAGGACAAAGAGTCAGAGAGAGAGAAAAAAAATACAAGTCGAGCATTCACTAAGAAACCAAACTAGCGACAGAGATGGAGTAAGAGATTTAAGATGTTGTTAAATTTTGCGTTAACAAATGGATAGAGGTTAATGAGATTAGATTATAGTTAAAGGATTGAGAACTCCCCCCCCCCTCTCTCTCTTCTTCAACAATGGTTGAATAAGTACCTACTTTCAACAGGACGAAAAAGGTTGTAGATACTAAAAAGTACTAAACATTTTACCAAAGTAGGATATAAGTTCGGAAGCACAAGTTTAAGAGCCACTGGAAGAATACTGTCAAGGCCTCACGTCTTTTCACTTTCTAAGTATAAAGCTCAATGAGAATAGAGGTAACATCTTTAGAAGAGATTACATTATAAGGCACAAATGAACTGGAGAAAGGTGGAGAAGGAGGGACAGTTTTGGAATCATGTAAAGTGGAATTACAGGCAAAGGTTTGAGCAAAGAATTCAAATTTTGGAGAAGGTAAGACAGAGTGATGCTGTCATAAGAAACAATGGGAACGAAACAAAGTAAATCTAAATTTTGACATTTTTTTCCAAAAAAAAAAAAATGTCATTAAGAGTACGACGAAGAGGAACCAGAAAGATTCTTAGTTTCTTCGAAGAAAAAATTTTGCTCGATTCCGTGATGAAACATAAATAGAATGAGTTTTTGAGTTTTGAAGACAACTGTAATTCCTAAAGGAAGCATCCCTGTGAAAAATAGATTGAGAACAAGAAAGTTAATTAAACAAAGATTTCTGATTTTTATTTGAAGAGAAAGTAAACGGGGTGTATCCCCTCATACGGATGAGAATACCCTCTGATATGTGTTCTTCACACTCGGAGAGAAATCTCCCCGAAACAGTAACCCTTTCTTGGAAGATCAGAGAAGTAAGATCGCAAGTACCACCTGCATAAATTAGTTAGGTGTCCAAAACGAATCCTTCCCGAAGATGCTTGTCTTTACCACTGAAAGACTTGAAAATGATATATATATATATATATATATATATATATATATATATATATATATATATATATATATATATATATATATATATATATATATATATATATATATATATATATATATATATATATATATATATATATATATATATATATATATATAACCAGATACACAATGATGTACTGAAAAATAAATAGGAAACCTTGGAAATAAAAACAACAGAAAGAAATAATTAAAGGAAGGTAAATAAGTGTACAAAAGATCATTCGAGATGCAAAGGAAGCGATTAATTCAAAGGGAGAAAAGGAAGACTGATAATCCAAGGAAGACCAAAAGTGTTCTTGACACGAATGATGGGAGAAGAAAGTTGAAAGGTTTAGGTAATGAGAGCTGTAAAATAAAAGGAAAATAATTATGATCTAAGGCCAAGGAAGCATAAACCAACAGACTTTGCTTATATATTGATAGTATGTTAATAAAAAGGATCGCTAAGCGAAGTAAGGAAATGTTGCTGAACTATTCAAATTATATATAAAGAAGAGAGTGTATTAAAGAATACGTATGGAACATTAGTAGTGCTGAGGAAAAGACTATGCAGAAATGAAATGAGTGCATTGGAGAATTTTTTAGAAGAGATAGAACAGAAACATTCAACATCCACTAAAAAGGAGAAGATATTTCCTTAACTTAAAAGCTTAAATAAGATCTATAATCCGAAGAAGTAGAAGAGCCTATCTGAAAGTCAGTATTCACTGACACACCAAAAATACATAGATGAAAAAATTGTGATGACTATCGTATAATTAAATCACGTGCCAGGTGACGAAAGATTTTCTAAATGTAGTGTTACCAATTTTAAGGAATAAAATTATACTGAATTTTTGAAAAGCAGTATGGGTTTGCCAAATGGATGGGAGCTAAAGAATGTTACATTCTGGCTGAGGATGTTAGCAGAGGAATGGTGGTCAAGCATGATCTTTACTAGTGTTTGCTGTTAATGAGAAGAATTTTGATGGGGTAAGAAAATAGAAGGTTATGAAGATGTTTGAGTTTCCTGGAAAGATTGATTCGCGACAGAATGGATAAAAAGAGTCGGAAAGAAAACGTATATAGTGAACAGTGTTTCCCAAATGTCGTGTGACGTCATCAGATTCGTTCAACTTCTGTAATAAAATTATCATAAGAGCAATGAGATACTTGAATAGAATAAAACTAAACTTTTGCTTTTAACAAACGAGAACGTGGCAGAGGAAAAGCTTTTTGAAAAAGGTTAAGGATGTAACTATATAGGAATTTTAATTGATTTGAGAATATGCGAAGATAAATTTCAAAGAAAGAGAGATAAAACCCAAATTACTTTCAGTAAGACAAACATTTTTTTTATAAATAACAACCAAGTTCTCAATAAATAAAAGAAAAAAAATAATTTAAAGCTACGTGTAACTACACGTTGTAACATTGTTGCATGAAAATGGAGAAAATGAAACAAGGATTCTGGCAACTATTTATGTAGTTTTGAATAATACAGCTGAAAGTTTCATGGACCGAAAGAGTAACAAATAATCGAATATTAAAAAGACTTAAAAATATTAAGAAAATTAATGAAAGACATGAATATCCTCTGGTTATGAAACGCATTCTGAAAGAATGAGAACTAGGAAACATCTCAATAGAATTATCTGAAGGAATAGCCAAGAGGAAGACGCTGGATGACATCCAAGGATGGGTTGTGAAGGGTCGATTTATCGTGAAGGGCAAAAAAAAGTCAACACTGAAGATTGACATATTATATATATATATATATATATATATATATATATATATATATATATATATATATATATATATATATATATATATATATATATATATATATATATATATATATATATATATATATATATATATATAGTGTGTGTGTGTGTGTGTGTGTGTTGTGTGTGTGTGTGTTTGAGTGTTTTTTTTTTTTTTTTTTTTTTTTTTTTTTTTTTTTTTTTTTTTTTTAAAAAATGAAAAATTTTACTTTTTTTTTTTTTTTTTTTTTTTTTTTTTTTTTTTTTAAATAAAAGCTTTGATTTCTACATTTTTTTACCCGATTTATTATTTTTTTAAATTTTATTTTAAAAAATAACCCTAATAACTTTTTTTGGGGGGGAGGAAATAAGTGGGTGGGTGGGGAGTGCGTTCCTTCTTTCCCCCACCATCAGAATCATATTTGGGAAAGTTTTCATATACTTATAGCAAGATCTATGAAAATATTTCTCTCTAATAATTCCTCCCAACAGAGAAGGAATTCCAACAGCTTTACTGTCAAAGATATTTTTCTTTTTACTTATTTTCTTAATAACTTTGGTTATTAATATACAAATATTAGAGTAATGGAAATTATTGTACTACGAAATCTAGATACAAAGAAAATAAAAATTATAATTGGGGATGCAAAAATCTGCAACAATCAGAAAATAATAATAATAATAATAATAATAATAATAATAATAATAATAATAATAATAATAATAATAATAATAATAATGATAGAATTCCTTGGAAATTAAACTTAAATAGTTACATCATTTCATTTGAAGTTAAAAGAAGACCTACATTAAAAAAAATTTCAACAAAAATTATTTTTTTGTTTTTCTTTGCTGAAAATTTTCTTCTTTCGATAAAATATTAATCCGAGTATTGTAAAAGAATTCACAAATTGAACAAATTTTTTCCACAAACTTTAACATATAATTGGCAGACCACTAAAAAGAAAAAGACTGACACATCAGGCTTAGGTTGCCAGATTTTTTGAAAAGTAGCTACATCTGGCACCGGTCGAAGTCGCGAACCTTACTACTCACATATAGAGTAAAAAACTCTGGAAGTCTGAATCTGATAAATTAATAAAAAGCATTTCTTCACTGAAGCACTCTAGTTTACATATCTCTCAGTACACGAAATATTAAGATTACTGTACTTAATTACCTCTATGAAGTGATCTTAACTATTAACATATCTTTATTACTGAATACAAAGTAAAGATTATTTATATGCTTTGATCAAAGTCCAAAATTAAAAGAGTGATCGATAGTCACAAACTAAATTTAAAATTTAAAGGAAAGATATAAGGTTTTAGTACGTTTTAGCTTTGTATTCTCGCTTTTTCCATCTTTCCGGAAAATATACATTGCATATATATATATATATATATATATATATATATATATATATATATATATATATATATATATATATATATATATATATATATATATATATATATATATATATATATATATATATATATATATATATATATATATATATATATATATATATATATATATATATATATATATATATATATATATATATATATATATATATATATATATATATATATATATATATATATGGGAAGGGTGAACCTGCTTATGTGGGTGCAAAATATGGGTGCTTATAAATATTATTTTCATTTTATTATATATATATATATATATATATATATATATATATATATATATATATATATATATATATATATATATATATATATATATATATATATATATATATATATATATATATATATATATATATATATATATATAATGAATAAAAGGTAAGTCTCTCTCTCTCTCTCTCTCTCTCTCTCTCTCTCTCTCTCTCTCTCTCTCTCTCTCTCTCTCTCTCTCTCTCTCTCTATCAATACCCATCATTACAGTCCTGCAACTATACAAAAAATAGGGAATTAGAATGGCAACAATGAAATCTTCGTCTTCTTCTCCTTCTTCTTCTTCTTCACGAGGCCTTTCTTGCGTTTCGTGTGTCGTGAAGGGTCGGCCGTATTGATTTTCTCCCTCCGGATTATAAAAAAGAGAGAGGATTGAGAAGGAAAGAAAAGAAACAATCGTATAGTGGGGAATAGAGAGAGAGAGAGAGAGAGAGAGAGAGAGAGAGAGAGAGAGAGGGTGGGAAAATGTATGTCATAATAAAATTATAGTAATATTATTAATATTAATAAGCAGTTTAAAAATGTATTATTTTCTACCAAACATTATATATAATCGTGTTTATTATATATATATATATATATATATATATATATATATATATATATATATATATATATATATATATATATATATATATATATATATATATATATATATATATATATATATATATATATATATATATATATATATATATATATATATATATATATATATATATATATATATATATATATATATATATATATATATATATATATATATATATATATATATATATATATATATATATATATATATATATATATATATATATATATATATATATATATATATATAAAGAGGATACTTGCAGTTCCTCCAACTCTTCAGTAAAAGAAAAGGAAAATACGGAGTGGTCCCAAATGATCAGTAAAGATGTCCTTATAAGAAATTGGGTGGCGAGTGAAATTAAAACTTACTTAGCCCGTTGTCGTTCGTTGATGGATAGCTGATGAGTGATAGGTGCTTTGCACCATTTCATAATAGCATAATTGTTGCTACTATAAACCTATTTAGCATCATGCATCATTTATATATTTATTTTTATCATTTTTTTTATTATTACATAGAAAAAAAAACACTGATGGATTTTTATTTAACCCTCATCACACACATACACACACCTTCGCACGTGAATCCTTGGCCTATTATGCCCCATAATAGGTCTGTACAATGGTGACAATATACGGGCTTATGGAACGTGCGTTTTGCGAAGCAGTGAGACGTGGGTGAAGGGGACGAGGCCATGGCACCTCCACCCCCTTCGTCTTCACGTACCCCTCCGGCTCCCCCCGCCCCCCCGGAGTCGGGTGTAGGTGCAGCA
>SEYY01000462.1:210000-217500 GCA_009176605.1 Armadillidium nasatum | reverse complement strand
ATATATATATATATATATATATATATATATATATATATATATATATATATATATATATATATATATATATATATATATATATATACAATTCTTAAAGAATTTCATTCTGTGTTCCTTTTTTATTCGTCGCTACAGTAATACATAATTCTATATAGAATAAGTTAAATACAATAAATTTTAAGTTTATATTTATTGATATTAAATAGCTTATATTTATTTATTTATATATTTATTTATTTATTTATTTACTTTTTAAATTAAATTAAATTTGTGATTAGGAAGAGTTGTTCTGCTACTGTCATACTCGTTCAGTTTGCAAAGGAAAAAATGATAATAAAAAAAAATAATGAAATTGAAAAAATTAATTTACACATTATAAGATGAATACAAGGCATATGCCTTGAATTCTTATAATGTGTAATATATAATTATACTTATAATGTATAAATTTTATATAACTAATTTTAGTTTTTTTCCAAATTCTCCTGTAATATTGGGAACTTAAATATGTGAAGACAGTGACGTTATTTTCTAAGAATAAAAAAAAAAAAATTTTAAATCATGAATTTTTTTTTTTTTTTTAAATATTCACTTAAAAAAATCAATTGAAATGTATGATGTGATTTGGATTATACTAACCCTGGTTTTAACACCATATTGAGTTTTGAGGGTTTAGCTCTAAAATGTGTGTTTTTACCAGCAATTTCCATCTGTATGAGAATTTTAGAGTCGAATGTCGTTCCTACCGCTCTCTCTCTTTATTTTTTATATTTTATCCCTGAATATTCACCATTTTTCATTTGGCTCAGCTCAGACATTGTACATTTTAGTGTCAAAATGTTCTCACACTCTTTCCTGAGGGTTTTTGAAGGATGGGGCTACTGCAATGTGAGTTTTGGGGACTGAAATGTCCATTTTGCCCAAAGAGATATTTCCTTACTGACGGATATCATTGTTATGATCCGAATACCACACATTTTAATGCCGAACTTAGTTCACCATCATTCTTTCGGACCCGAATGTGGCTCTTTTATATCCAATTAAAAATGTTTCTTCACTCTTTCCTACAGTTTTTGGAGAGTGGAGCTTCCAATTGTAGGTTTGAGCAGCCAGAATCCCTTTTGAGGGATTTGAGGTAAGACTGGAGACCTAATTTTCAATTCGTTTGAGCAGCCAGGATCCCTTTTGAGGGATTTGAGGTAGGACTGGAGACCTAATTTTTAATTCGTTCTAGTAAATCGGGAGATCCCTGGAATGCCGGAAGCACTTTCTCAACAACCTTTTAAGGGCAGGAGGCCCGGAAACTTTTCTTTTTAAAGCTGAAAGTCTTTAGGAGTTGTCAGATGGTTCTTATTATCCTTAATATTTTCTTTCGTTGTCATGAATATGTAATAATGAGTATATTGTAATTTCCATGCCTTGAATTTATCTTCCGAGCTCTTTATAGAGTTTCCACTTACTCATATATTATACTCTTGGCATTCGTGTTTAAAAAAATCTCCAGACACTTCTAAATTCTTTATCAATATCACGGAATCGTGACGACGTCAGTCTCACACAATCTGGAGCTTGTGGGTTCAGTCTACCATTTGGAATATACCATGTATTCTTCTTTGCTGCCATCTTGAATCACCAACAACAACAGCATCATGTGATCCATGCCATCTTGCGAGTAAATTTCTAATATTAATGTTCAAAAAACCGAATTCAAATTGAATTCCAAGAATGTAACTAACTGACCGTAGCAGTTGACGAAGATAATTAAGCTGAATTTTATTTTTCACTTTCTTTTTTATGAATAATTTGAATATTTTCAATGTTATTCGATGTATTTCTATTTTAATTAGTTTTATTTTATTTTATTCTATACTTACTGTTATTCTATTTTACTGTATTTCGTTCTACATTTTTGAAGTCAAGATATTGGGCCAGGCCTCTCTCAAAAGTATTCGATATACTCAGCACCACAGCATAAAAGATTCACCGAAATATTAATGAGTACAGTAGAAAACCCAAGAAACAGAGAAATGAAAAAAAAGAATTTTCCATTTTTTACTATAGCCGGACTAGTGATCTGAAATAAGATTTAATGGTCTAGATTGTTAAGTTAATTTTTGGTTTTGTTTTGTTTCTGAGAGCGGACTTCACCTAAGAGGGCATATGCCGTCCCTCCAGGCAGACAAAATACTCCCCTTCAGGCTACCACCAGTTCAGAGCGAGTGAACCACACGCTCCGAGAGCTGGTGATGCTCTCTCTCTGTTAAGTTAATCTACATATATGTAGAGTTACTCTTAACTTCTCGGGATTGTATTGAATTGGGAAGCAGTAAGCTACTAGGTTTATCCACAATTGATAATGTGGTTTATCATAAGTATTAGAGGAATTCACATTGACTGCAGTAACCATCAAAATTATTTCGAAAAAAAAATAATAATCCAGAATATAAGAGATAGTATGAAGTTTACATAATCGAAGAATTTAGAATAGCCAGTAGATTTAGAACATCAGACATGAATTTGGTCGCAAATTGTAGAGAGAGCTGAAATCAGATTATAGGAATTTCGGAAAATTTCAAATCAGAAATACAAATGCAGTCATTAACGTTTTCGTGTGCTTGCAACTATTTCCTTTGGATAAAAGAGAGCTCTCAGACTCCTGAGTTTCGCGAAAAATTCGAAATGAGTTATAGTAAAGGAAAATGATTTCATTTGAGTGTAGAAAGTAAAGACAAAGTCAGCGTGTGCTTAAAAATATAATGAGAAAAGAGGCATATTGAACACCTCGGAAACAATACCACCACAATGATTTATTAACTCCATAAAAGAGGGAGAGAAAGAGGAGATACTATTTGTGAACTCTGCATTGTTGCAGCAGACACCATATGATTAATTTTTTTTTAAACCGTCCGTTTGCGTTATATATTTTGCAAAGAAGGGAGAGTTTATTATTGGCTTAACTATATATTTTTGCAGTGTGCGATGCTCGAGAGACACGCTAGAAATTCCTTCTGTGTAGAGGAAATGCAAAAATGCAAAAAGAGCGTAATGACAACATTGTAAAACAATGCGATAGTATTCCAGCCTATATTAAAACTCTTGAAAGTCCAGTAGGGATATCTTACATCGTTCAAACTAACTCCTAAAGTAACATGAATTGGATCATAAACGACTAATATCTCCATGCCCTTGGAATTAATATACTACTTTATAATTATCATCATTTTTAGTTGCCTAAGGAATTAAAGGAAATTATTTTCAGAATTTTAGGTAAAATATTGATCTGTGAAATTAGAGCTACATCTAGAGAGAACTAAATTCAATCTTCATAAAAAACGATACTTGCTACCTTGTAGTATCTTTGATTCTAGAAACCGTTAAGACATGGAAATTATCACATAAAAAAGCTAGATATCAAAAAAAAAAAAAAAAAAAAAAAAAGTTCTTAAAATTTTAGAGCTCATTTGCTGTTTCACTAATAAACCCTTCAGATGCTCTAAAATAAAAAGCTTTGAATTTTGAGTATGGACGCGTGAGAACCAATTTAAAAGCTTCAAATACAAGATCAAATCAGTATGGGATTGATTATGATTATGAACCGACCGGGGCCCCGGCCCCGGCTAAAAATCAGGGAAAACCGGGATTTGCCGACCGGGGTTTAAAATAAAAAAAAAGGGATAGTCAAGTTTCAAATTTTTTTTTAATTTTCAGCCAATTCTGCTGAAATTTTCAGTGTATGCATATTTTTTTACCCGTAAGAAAAGTCCATTTCTAGCGTTTTTCCGAGTCTATTACGGTTAAAAAAATATTTTTTTTTTTGGAAATTTGACACTTTTTCAAAAGAATGGCGGAGCCAAACCACTTTTTAAAATGAGCTGAAAGTTGGAATATTTATTCAAAATTCTATGGGCTACAAAAGCTTTTAATAGACTTTTGTTTCCAGAGTTATAGAAAAAATGTTATAAGCCAAAAACTGACCAACTATCGAAAAAAAATATTTTTGAAAAAAAATCCACCTTTTCAAACAAAATTTTTTTTTAAAAAAAATACAACTATAACATTTCTCATTTTTTTGGATGTATAGAGGAGGGGTGGGGCTACAAATTCCTCTATATACTTTATTCGATGCGATTCGTTGGTTTCGAGATATAGCCTTCAAAAAGGTCCATTTTTGACCAAATTTCAAAAATTTCCCAAAGTTTGAGAGGCTATATCTCGCTTCAAACAAATAGCATTTAATAATGCACTAAATAAATGTTGTTGCCCTGTCCTCTTCTAAACAATATCCACAAATAAAAAAAATTAGTAGGTAGCGTTTTTTTTTAAATAATTTTTTCCTCCAGAAGGGTACGATTTTTGCAAAAAAAATTTCAAGTGCTTATAACTTTTTTTCTAGACATGATATCAAAAATCTATTCCCACCAATGCAAGAAATTGGGGCTAAGATTATTCAGTTAAATTTTCAGCTCATGTGGACCAGTGGTTTGATCCTGTTATTCATTTTTTTCAACTTTGGGTCCAAATAAGTTTCAAACCGTTATAGACTCAAAAAAATGCTCGAAATCAACTCAGAACTTCGTGAAAAAATTCACATACCTTTGAAAATTTCAGCTCAATCAGTCAAATAATATAAAAAAAAATTTCAAAAATATAAGAAAATTTTTTTCTTTTCTGTTTCTTTTGACCGCTCCTTTTCTGCTAGTGAATGTTCATCTTTGTGTTTTGATTTTAGATACTCCATAAAAGATTTGGTTGAAAATTTTTTTACTTGTGGCACCCGGAGGTTCTCTTCTAATTTTCTGACTGCAGATGTTACATTTAGCTATTTCGAGCCTATCCTGAAACATTGTAAAGTATTCCAAATACTGCAGAAGCTGATCTTTTAGCCATATTGACTGAAAGTATAAACAAAATAATAATTTTGAAATAATGTAGCTAAATGATACAAGTTTGATACATAGCAATAAAATAACAATGATATGTATAAATACAGGTTATATTGATAATTTTATATTTTACATTTTTCAAACTTTACCTTAGGGTCTTACCTAGGTAAACCTGTTGAATCACTATTATGAATTAGAAATGTTTTATTTATTTTTAATTTTTGTACTTTTTTTAAACTTTTACTATACAAAACTAATTTTTTGAAAATTTTTCGGAGAAAATGCATATAATCATTAATTTAAGTGAATGTTGGCTATTCTACTCCTTCCTTACAATTAAATAAACCTCAATTAAATTTATATCTAATTTTCTTAACCTAAAATTTCAGTTCTTTGGACCTCTTTACAAAATTTAGGAAACCTCGGCCCCGGTCGGTCCATACTTATGATGCAAGAATACTAAGAGTTTTAATCATGAATCTCAGAACAATATTTTCGAGTTTAATCCTAAATTTGCACTTCCCTCAGACATAGTTTATGACATCATACTAATAGTTTATTAATGCTCTTTAAGTATAATATATATATATATATATATATATATATATATATATATATATATATATATATATATATATATATATATATATATATATATATATATATATATATATATATATATATATATATATATATATATATATATATATATTTATTTTTTATTTTTTCTATATCACCTCTGGTGGGCAAAGGCCAGAGGCCTACTAAATTCCACCAGAGTTAGGGGAAAAACGGAAGAATGGTCAAATTAAAGGCCGACGTGACCTGATACACGACGTTTGAAGGTGTGTAAGTCATAGGAAGTTGGAAAAATAGAAGAAGGGAGTGTGTTCCAGACTTTACCGGTTACCAGTAGAGTACATGTAAGGACAGAGCATAGCGGTTAAGTCTGGGGTCGGAGAGTTGGACAGAGAAAGGATGAGACTGTGTAGAAAGTCGAGTCGCACGAGCCCTTCTCAGTGGAGGAGGTATGCGACGAGAGAGTTCAGAAGAGCAGTGTCCATTGTAATAGCGATAGTATAGAGAGAGTGACGCAACAATTCGACGGGCAGAAAGAGATTGAAGAGAGTTAGTAAGAGTAGGAGAGTTGATGAGACGAAATGCCCTAGACTCCACCTTCTCTAGGAGAGCTGTATGTGTAGAACCACCCCAGATGTGCGAAGCATACTCCATACAGGGGCGAACAACACCCCTATACAGAGCAAGCAACTGGGGTGGAGTGAAGAAATACTGAAGGCGCCTCAGAACACCTAACCTCTTAGAAGCTTGTTTAGAAAGAGAGGTAATGTGATCTTTCCAAGAAAGATCACGAGAAAAGGAAACACCGAGAATATTAAGAACAGATGAAGGTTTGAGTTGAGTGTTTTCGAAGAAGATATCATAGTTGTGTGGAAGATTGTGTCGAGTAGTGAGATGGAGGAATTGAGTTTTGGTGGCATTGAAAACAACCATGTTCTCTCTGCCCCAATTAGAAATACGAGATAGATCAGAGGTCAGCTGCTCCAAGGCAACCCTCCTTGCATCTAATAACTGTTGTTGAGAGGGGCGCCTTTCAAATTGAAAAGAGTAATGAAGGGTGGAGTCATCAGCATAGGAGTGGATAGGAGATGAAGTAACAGAGAGAAGGTCATTAATGAAAAGTAGAAAAAGTGTTGGGGATAGGACAGATCCTTGAGGAACACCACTATTAATAGATTTAAAGGAAGAACGGTGGCCGTCTACAACTGCTGCTATAGAACGACCGGAAAGGAAATCAGAGAGAAGGTCACAGAGAGAAGGATAGATTCCGAAAGAGGGAAGTTTGGAAATCAAAGCTTTGTGCCAGACTCTATCGAAAGCTTTCGATATGTCTAGCGCAACAGCAAAAGATTCACCGAAATGCCGAAGAGAGGAGGACCAAGAGTCAGAGAGAAGGGAAAGAAGATCACCAGTAGAGCGTTTCTTACGAAAGCCATACTGGCGATCAGAGATAAGATTAGAAGAATTGAGATGTTTCCAAATCTTCCTGTTAAGGATAGATTCGAAAACTTTAGAAAGAACGGAGGTTAAGGAAATGGGACGATAGTTAGAGGGTTGAGAGGGGTCCCCCTTCTTCGGCACAGGCTGAATGAGCGCACGTTTCCAGCAAGAAGGGAAGGTTGAAGTAGAAAGACATAGACGAAATAGTTTACCAAGGCAGGGTGCAAGCTCGGAAGCACAAGTTTTGAGAACCACAGGAGGGATACCGTCAGGACCGTATGCCTTCTTAGTGTTAAGCTCAGAGAGAGCAGAAGTGACGTCTTTAGAAGAAATTATATTTTTAGGCATAAATGAGTTAGAGGGAAAAGTTTGAGGAGAAGAGTTCAGCTTTAGAGGAAGGCAAAACGGCAGTTGTACCGTCAGAAGATACTAGAGGAGGGAAAGAGGAAGAAGCAAAGTTAGAGTTGACATTTTTTGCAAAATGCCAGAAAGGGCGTGAGGAAGTAGAACCAGAAAGATTGTTGCATTTTAAGCGGAGAAAGGAGTTTTTAGTATTACGGAGAATAGATTTGGCACGATTCCGGGATGAAATATAAGT
>SEYY01000462.1:192500-205000 GCA_009176605.1 Armadillidium nasatum | reverse complement strand
AAAAAATTGCTATTTAAGAGTATTTTAACTGCATAACTGAAAACGTAAATAATGAGTAATAACTTCACAGTAGAATTTCCTACTCTATGTGAAAAACTATCAAATCAAAACTTAAATTTTAACAAATGGGAACCATTTTTTTTTAATGCTGTTTCAAGTTACAAACAATTTGTAAAAAACCCTCCTGTGAATTTGCACTTGCTTGTCATAATATATATATATATATATATATATATATATATATATATATATATATATATATATATATATATATATATATATATATATATATATATATATATATATATATATATATATATATATATATATATATATATATATATATCAGGGAAGTATAAATTTGTGGAACGATATAGCAACATTTTAGATTTAATATTACTTAATTTACAAAATGTTTACCTTATATTCTTAATTATCCATTTCATAGTGCAAATAAAACTGATTTTATGAGCAATAGAAAAAATATTTCCTTAAAAGGTTTCATAAAAAAGTGTTAGGTAAGGGATAGAAACGTTGGAAATAAAAAACTTTTTATTTGAATGATATAAAGAATAGGCAATATTATTTCATAGCAAAACAAAAATGCAAAATATGTAAAAAAAATTAAAATTTATAGTTATTTGAAACGTAGTACTGAAAAGAAGGGGGCTTACTTTTCAATATGCAGAGAGAAGAGAGAGGGAGTACAGATAATTAGTGAGATATTGCTGAAAGAGAGATTAAAAGGTGCTGCAATCGCCAAACCTCTTGTAAACGACAAGAATGCCAGAAATAAAAGGAGGATAGGTGCAACACTTACAAGAATTAGGAATGCCGACCAATGAAATGACAATCCTCTGCTCTGATGAATTAACCTTCACGCTATTCCCAACCTCTCGCTACGTTTAAATGTGGAGAGGCTTATGATCTTCACTGTCTTATGCTATGAGTGAAGCATAGTGGAGGTTTCATCATGGTTTGGGCAAACGTATGGAATTCTGTAGACCACATCATCATACACGATAACTTTACTGACAAGGATTATGTACTCATTAGGATAACCAGGTTCATCCTATGATGTAAATATGGTTTCCTGGGACTTGAACCATTAATCATCATGATATATGGTTTGTTTTCCTCCTTTAGTCAGGCCTCACAATTGCCAGATCTTAGTATCAGAGAGCCCCTGTGGTCAGTATTAGAGAACAGGGTTCAGGATCGCTACCCACCATCAGCATTCCTACTGGGAATTTTGTCTAGTTTTACATGATGAATGGTATATATAACATTGTGTACCACCCCGGACATATTTGTCCATTCCTAGAAGAATTCAGGGAGTTATGAATTGAAAAAAGCTCATGTGACTATATATTAAGAAATAAATTCATGTATTTACCAGTGTCTATATATTTTTGTCCAACCCCTATAATATATATATATATATATATATATATATATATATATATATATATATATATATATATATATATATATATATATATATATATATATATATATATATATATATATATATATATATATATATATATATATATATATATATATATCAGAAGTACCAAGAGTGAGGCATACTCCATCCACGAGTGTAAACACCTCCCCCCCCACAATAAATAGTAAGCAACAAGGGTCGTGCCAAGAAATTTTGAGGGCTCCTCAGAACACCCAACCTCTTATAAGCTTATTTACAAAGAGAAATAATGTGAAGATGTCATAGTCACAAAGATTATGAGGGGTAGAAGGATGAGAGAACTGAGGTTTTGAAGCATTGAAAACCACCACGTTTTCTCTGCTCTAATAAGAAATATGAGAAAGATCAGAGATTAGTTGCTCCAAGGCCTCACTCCTACCATCCATTAATTGGTGGGAAAGTCTTTCAAAATGAAAGGAGTACAAGGTAATGAAGGGTTGAGTCATCGGTATAGGAATAGACAGGGAAAGAAGTAATAGAGAGGTCATTAATGTAAGATAGCAAAAGTTGAAGATAAGACAGATCCTTTATAAATACCTTTATTAATAGAATTGAAGGATGAATGGTGGCTGTCTAAACAGCTTGCTATAAAAATGACCATAAAGGATATCAGAGAGAAGCAGCAGAAGCAGATAGAGATGCCGAAAGAGGGAAGCCTAGAAATTAGTTTTGTGCTATACTCTGAGGTTTTCTACTTTACTAGCACCACAGCAACAAAAGATTCACCAAAATGCTGAAGATCATAGGACCAATATCCAAAGAGAAGAGAAAGATCACCAGTAGTGCGTTCCTGACGAAAGCTATACTGGATATCAGAAATAGTATTAGGAAAATTTAGATGTTTTTTCACATTTTTCTGATAATAGATTCAACAACTTCTAAAAGAACAAAGGTTAAAAAAAAAAAATAGAAGTTAGATAGAGGATTGAGAGCCCCTTTTTCGGCACAGGCTGAATGAGTACACATTTCCATCAAGAGAAGGTTGAAGTGGAAAGACATATAAAGATGAAGGATAACATCAAAGACCATGCACATTTTTAGTGTTGAAGCTAAAAAAACAGAAATAATGTCTTAAAAGAAATTACAAAGGACATAAATGAGTAGGAGGTGATTGGAAGAGAAAGAATAGCTCTGGAATTGTCTAAGGTAGAATTAGTGTCAATCATTAAGAGAAGAGTTCAGTTTTAGCTGAAGGCATAACAGTAGTTGTGCCACTGGGAGATACTAGAGGATGGGGAGAAGAAGAGGCAAAGTTAGAGTTGATACTTTTGCAAAATACCAGAAAGTGTGTGGAAGAGAAACCAGAAAAAAAAATTTGTATTTTCAAAAAAGAAGAGTTTTTAGTGTTACAAACAACAGATTTTTCACAATTCCTGGATGACATATAAGTTACAGAGATTGTATAGTTTGAAAACTATGGTTTTTACCTGAATGTTCCCATCTCTAAGGAGATGTACCATTAAATCAAGGTTTTCTAGGTGTAGTTAAAAAGAAGGAATATAGAATGTACACTTCCATGTTAGAGAGAATCGCCTTAATGTGTTCCATGCACTAAGAGGAACCACTCCTGCCAAAGAAATCAATCCAAGGAAAATCAATGAAGTGCAACAGCATGTCTTATCAGTTTGTGGTGCTGAAATGCCAAAAATTGTTTCCTCACAGCAGGCATCAATAGGTGTTTTTAAACCTAAGTTTGTTAGGTTAAGTTGAAGGAAGAATATGGAATTTAGCCTCCATGTCAAAGAGAATCACCTCGGTTAAACGCTCTGCACACTCTGAAGGAATACTTCTGACAAAGAAATCATTATAAAGGAAATCAAAGAAGTACAGACTGCAAGTCTGACCAATTTGTGGTGCCAAAATGCCAAAAAAGTTCCTCGCAGTAAACGAGGTCTTCTTGTGAAAGACTTGAAGAGGCTGAATTGGATATACAGATAAAGAGATCTGAGGAACCCGGAGATTGAAAAAATTTAACAGTATAAGGAATAAAAGTAAATAAAAATTCTAGATTGTCAAGTTTATCTCCAGGTTTATTTTGACAGTAAGGTATAACAAAGAAGAGTTTGCTATCAGAATGATCAAGAACCTGAGTTTCAGTCAAGATCAAGACGAAGTCTAGATGAGATGGTATTCAACAAAGTGGATATTAGAATAAAGACCACAAATGTTGTAGTGATAATAATAATAATTATAAAAATAATAAGACCGTGCACCAGAGCAAGCACGGCAGCACCAACTCCATCACCAAAAGCAGAAAGCCCTCAAGTGATAGAGTGAAGGGTGTATGAGGGGAATAGTTTAGATTTCATCTCTCCTAGTAATTCTGGAGGAGGCTTATGTTTTGCCATTAAGGTTTTTTTTTTTTAAAGATTTAGAGAATATGCTTGTAAGTCTGTGAGGGACATGTGAAGAACAGGAAAGGAGGTGAGTGTAATGAAATCCGGTGTAAGGTCTATGGCAAGAAAAAAAATATCCTCCGAGATGAAACTAAAAAAAAATGAACCAGAGCAACAATGCTTGAGGAAAGCAACAGTCAGACCTAGCCCTCCATAGGTAATGGAGGGCCTCTTAGTTTCGGATAGTGATACGTCCTCCATCCATTCAGGGACATTGTTCTATATAAGTTATCTTACATGAGATGGACACATTCGCATAACTCCGCTTGAAAGGTGTAGGCAGGCTTTTTTGTTGTATCAAGTCGCCCACTCTTACTTTCTCATCTTTTTCTGTTCGCCAACTAATTGCCAATGTACTTAAACCATTTACATTTGATTCTTTAAGTGAAATCAAACCAAACATTTTTAAAAACTAAAAATTAACAGTACAATTTGGGACATATTCTATATTTGCCACGTTCGACAAAATTATCCAACATTAAATAAACAAGCATACCAACCTATGAAGTGTATAACTTTTTAAATTAACACTAGTTTCCAGGTAGGCATTATGAGTCACACATATATATATATATATATATATATATATATATATATATATATATATATATATATATATATATATATATATATATATATATATATATATATATATATATATATATATATATATATATATATTATATATATATTATATATATATATATATATATATATATATATATATATATATATATATATATATATATATATATATATTCTTTAGATAAAGTATCTGCTGCAGTTAATGCTTCCTCAAGTGTTACACAAGCACCAATAATAAGAACCTTATCAGAACTGGACTTTCTAATTACACTACTTTTACCAATCTGGAAAGAGAAAAATTAAATATTACTGAAAATTTACTTTTCTAATATCTCAGACAATTAAAAGATATTAAAAGTTATCATTGGCCCCCCCTATAAACTAATTTCAAAAATCTTTCCTAATCTCCTCATTTACTTTGCTGACGTTTTTCCAATCTTCCCTCCATCCTTTTATAAAACTTTTCCTTTAAAATCTAAATAAATTGCACAGCTCACCATCGACTTTTAATAAGAAACTAAACTCAAGCTTCTCTTCTATATTTTATGTCTTACCAGTCCCAAACTCCAAAGAATGGCAAAACTCTTTCATTTATTTAATAAAAGCATAAAATTGTTCAATTTAACTTTCAAGTTCCTTTGTACCCTTAAATCAAAACTATCAATCTGACATTTCATTCATATCTGCTTCTACACAAATAAAACATCAAGGCTCAAGCTTTAAACTTCTTAACTCAATATCTTTTGACACAGAACCACTTACTTTCCCTCCACTAGCAACACCTAATTTCAAAATAAAACTATTGCTCTCTCGATTTTCATTATTAATCTCAAAATAAAACCGGACGCAGGAACGCACGCACACTTCGTGATTATAAGTTCTAAAATTAACTGCATCAAGAAGCAATGTTTGTTCCCATTATCCCATAGAACACCTGATAATTATAATTTTCTTTGAAAAAAATAATTTCAAGGTTTTAGAACTTTTGCCTAAACACAAGTTCTCCAAATACAAAAGAGGTAATCATTCAAACTCAGCATTCTGAAAGGTGCATCATTATTTACATGTACAGTTTTTAAAAATGGTATTAAAATATTAAAATGCATTAATAATAATAATAATAATTAATAATTACCTCAAATTTATGATTATTATCATAGATAACTTTGGTCGCAGGTCTTGAGGTTCTAACAAAGCATATTCCTTCTGTGTTTGCTGACATCTCAATGGCTCTTTCAGTGGATACAGCGTCAGAGGGGTAAAAAACTGTAGAAGTGGGAATTGAGCGAAACATACTCAAATCTTCAAGAGCCATTTGACTTGGGCCATCTTCACCAATACTTACACCTGAGTGTGATCCTACGCAATTTACATTTGTCTGCAAAGTTTCACATTTCAAGAATAATTATTATTTTTAATTATTATTACGTGCAAAATATACTACGTGATTATTGAATAAATTTCCTCATAGAAAAGTTACTAATATCTTGACTTGCAATTGATGTATTTTACCTGAGATATCGCCCCCATACGCAGTTGATCAAAGGCTCGTGTGAAAAAAGCAGCAAATGTGGAACAAAATGGGACAGTGCGGCCACGACATGCTGCTCCAATTGCAACTCCTACTAAATTCTGTTCAGCGATAAAGCATTCAATATACCTAAGATAAATAGAAAATTTACATAAGGAAATATTCGAATTAAAAATACATTTTTATATATTTTTCAATTTTGAGAAACGATTGAATCCTAAAATCTTTACTACCAAAAATAAATAAATAAATAAATAAAAAAAAAATAAATAAATAAATAATAATAGTAAGTGTTTTTCATCAACAATCTTTGAAACAATAGCATACTCATTTAAAACATACATAACTTATCAGCTTACCTTTCATTATATTTAAAAATTAAGAGAATTGATCTATAATCATAAGAACTATGTGAAATGTAATTTCTTTTTATTTTGAAGCATTCAATATTATATATAAAAAAAAAATAAATAAATAATGTATTTACCTTTTGGGGTCAACTTTAAGCATAGCATTAGAGAATGTAGAGTTCTTAGTATCTCCGTCTAAGGCAATAACTCTTGGGTTACTTTGTGCCAGTTTAGCAAGGGCAGTGCCATATGCCTGTCTTGTTGCTACTTTGTCACCTTTTGAATACTGTGGTGGAGAGGAAAGAGAGATATTGGAAATGTTTACAGCAGGTACATCATCTTTGAGAGGTTTTTGTGGAACAATTTGAGTTGGTCCAGAGTTTTTAATAAGGGCTTGAATAGCTGCCAAGGTGTCTTCAGCTTTGGCCCCAAGTGGTTTACCATGCCAGTTTTCTTCATCTTCGATTCCAGGAAATCCTTTACCTTTTAGTGTCTTAGCTAAAATGGCAGTTGGTTTATCTTTAGACTGAGATGCTTCATGGAAAGCCTGAAATATTAAATATTTTTTTAAGTGTCAAAAATATCACTAATCTTTAAAAGATAATTATTTTACTTATAAATTTAATGAAGACGAATTCAAATTCTTAACAGATAAAATAAGTTCTTAATCAAATGCTATTCACAACCAGCAAACATATCAGTAATGAAAAAAAAAAACAAAAAAAAGTTCAGAAATTGCATACGTAAGGAGGTGTTGGAATCTAGCAATGAGACAATTTAATTTTATTCTTGGAAATTAAGTAATTCAATTAACTTTCTGGAGGAATTTTGAAAAAGAATCTTTATAATATCTTACTGCTCATATGTTATGTACAGTTAATATTTGATTTTACTAAAGAATTGGGTAAATTTAATTTTACATTATATATATATATATATATATATATATATATATATATATATATATATATATATATATATATATATATATATATATATATATATATATATATATATATATATATATATATATTACTCACTTTGCAGAGAGCTTCAATATCGTGTCCATCAACAACGTATGTGATGAATCCAAAACTTTCAGCACGATTTTTGTATACATCCATATCATGCTGGAAAGCAGTTGGTTCAGACTGACCAAGTCGATTTATGTCAAATATAGCAATCAAATTATTTAGTTTTTTAACTCCAGCAAAACTCATAGCTTCCCATATTGATCCCTCTGCACTTTCCCCATCTCCAATCAAACAATATACTTTGTAATTGGACTTGTCATAGTATTTGCCAACATAAGCCATTCCGCATGCAACAGATAAACCTTGTCCCAAAGATCCAGTAGCAACATCGACAAAATTCAATCGAGGTGTTGGATGGCCTTCTAGGTCATTATCAATCTTTCTTAAATTAAGTAGGTCTGCTTCAGGAAACAAGCCTGCTTCAGCCCATGCTATAAGAAATATTTAAAAATTAGCATGCTTATAAATTAAGGGTTTTCAGGCATACAGAACTAATTACTCAACTATTTTCATTTTATAGTTACATTTTAGCTAAATTCAAAGATTTTGAATTGGTAATTTAGCACCTTCCCCACAAACCAACTGTAATAAACATATACCCTATACTCGCATAAAAGCACTAAAAATAGGTACCCTAAATTTTTTTACTTCAAAACATACCTGCATATAAAATTGGTGCTGAATGACCTTTGGAAAGGATAAATCTGTCTGAATTAGGATCTCTTGGTGCACTAACTTTATATCTCATTGTGTGAAAGAAGAGTACAGACATTATTTCTGCCATTGAAGCACATGATGTAGGATGCCTGAAAAAAATAAACCCCAATTCCGATTAATATCTACTAACAATAGTAATATAACTTTTTTGTACATATACTGATGAAATACTGTTTATTTAAAAAAATACTCACTCAGCATTTAATTTTAAGGCAATAAGTGAAAGCATATAGAAAAACCCTTATTTACAATAAAAACATAGGGATATGCCAAGTATACACACAAATTAATCATTACAGGAAACTGTATGATCATCAATCCAATGCCAAGCTACTTTCAACTTAAAATTACTTATTTCCATTTATCAGCATTAAATGGTTTTGGCATCCCTATATTTCAAACTCACAGAACTTTAAATAAAAGCCATATCAAACCATTATTATCATTTCATTAATATATATATATATATATATATATATATATATATATATATATATATATATATATATATATATATATATATATATATATATATATATATATATATATATATATATATATATATAAACAGTGATTGGTCAAATTTTCAAGTCTATCACAACAGATTACAACTAACTGCTTAAAATCCACAGTAAAATTATCCTATTAGCTTTGTATGAACTAATAATAGTATTGATTAAAAATAATAAATCAAAACTTTTACAATACTTTTTACTTTTCTTTTCCCAGGGCAAATGCTAAATATGGATAAAGCATTTAATAAAAGAAAATACTCAATAGACTTTTTTTGTATTACAAGATTTTAATACAATATTTTAAAAGGAGTGAAAAAGTTAACTCTCTCAATACATTTATAAATTGCTAATTTAGTCTGTATATATATTTTTTTTCCTTTTGACATTAATATTTTGTTATAAATCTCAAAATAGGATATATAGCCTGAAGCAACAATTCAACAATATTAAAACCACAAAGGTCATTTTTTTTTCATTTATTTTAAATTCTAAAAATGTCTAGTCATTTCTATTTCTTTTAAAATTTAATTTTTTATTTCAGAAACTATTTTTTATTATTATATTATTATTATTATTATTATTATTATTATTATATTATATTATTATTATATTATTATTATTATTATATATATATATATATTATATATATATTATATATATATATATATATATATATATATATATATATATATATATATATATATATATATATATATATATATATATATATATATATATATAATATAGGATACAGCATTATGCTATTCAACAATTACCAATATATTCATATTTGTATGGGTGTAACAAAAAAAATAGCAGAAAGGTTTGACAAATTTTTACCCTACCCTTAAGTATTTAATAATCCCAAAATTAAACTTATTCAACTTTAAATTTAATATAAATAAACAGTTTATTCATCAACCATAATCAATTTTATGGAATTTATTTAAAATATTTTTACCTTTGCCGGTTTATAATCAGCTTGGTGTTTAAATTTCAAGGTCAAAATAATAACATTTCTTAGGACTTACCCGGAATTACTGCTTGTTGTAGCCTTTATTGAATTAATACGTAATTTATTTGCGATGTCTTTCAATTCTTGAAGAATATTTACATCTGGTTTGTGATAAGAACTCATTTTTAACTTTTAAAATATATTAAACTGGAATTATACAACAAAAAATAAGCAAATGAATCTGGAATGTATGCAACAACACCGTCCCTCTTGCCTGTCATAAAGTGACAAAGTGTGGCTCGGGTCGGTTCGGAATAGTTGGTTTGAAGTTTTGATTATCGTGAGGGATAAATATTTGTACTTTTCGTCGATATATCGATATTTTATTTTTAAAAATAATCTAATGCCGTAGTATCATATTCAAACAAAATATTTTCCTTATCTTTAGATCTATTATTATTTTGTGATTAAACTGCTTGTTTTTGGCACATTTACAAATTATTTATTTATTTTTTAATCTACGAGTTAGCTACAACTATTACAATAAGTTTACAGTTTAACTTTCATATTTGCATATAAAAATGTGTTGTGAAAAAAGTTTAAAAATATATCACAAGAGAATCAAATTACAACTCTCGATATAATTTTAACTTTTACCACTTTATTTCTTAATATATCAGACTATTTTTTTATATATGGGAAAAAGAACTACTGAAATATTGAGTTATGATTATTTAGGAACATAATTAAAAATGAAACATTAAGAAGCCACATGGGTCTACCAAAGCCGGCCCTTTTTCATCCCTCCTTACATGCAATTTAAGGAACGAGTAATGAATAAAGTACTAAGAGTAAAAGTTTTGTAAGAATTGTGAATAGTATAAACTTATTTAAATTTTGATCTTTATAATTATATTTGTAGTTTTCAAACATTCATAAATATCTCGTCTATTTGTTCGCTTCAAAATGAATTTAGCAAATATTTAAAAATTACTTCTGGAATTGAATTCCAAAATTAATCCTTAACTATTTCCATCACTGTCTAGGACTGTAATCAAAAGCGAAAAGAATCATGTGGTAAAATATCTGGTAAGCATTTTATCGAAGTGCTTCTCTTTTAACGGAATTCTAAATAATTTTTTAATTTCTAAACATTTTTGTTTTTCAATCAAATGAGAAAACTAATAATCGGATGTTTTGTCCAGTATTATTCTTTACATTGTTGTTATAGTTTATAAACAAGCTCGAATTAAAGGTATTTGATTACATATATATATATATATATATATATATATATATATATATATATATATATATATATATATATATATATATATATATATATATATATATATATATATATATATATATATATATACATCAGCTGTTGTAGACGGCCACCGTTCTTCCATTAAATCGATCTATAAATAGTGGTGTTCCTCAGGGATATGCCCTGTCTCCAGCTCGTTTTCTACTTTTCATTAATGATCTTCTTTTGTTACTCTATCACCTATCCACTCCTAAGCCGATGACCCCACCCTTCATTATTCCTTTCAATTTGAAAGACCCCTCTCACAGCAGTTAATTGACACAAGGAGGGTGGCCTTGGAACAACTTACCTCTGATCTTTCTCGTATTTCAAATTGGGGTAGAGAAATCATGGTCATGTTAAATGCCTCAAAAACTCAGTTACTTCATTCCTCTTCTCGTTACAACTTTACGCACAACTATGATATCTTCTTCAAAAACACAAAACTCAAATCTTCGTTTGTACTTAATATTCTCGAAGTTTCTTTTTCTAAACAAGCTTCTAAGAGGTTGGGTGTTCTGAGGCGCCTTCGGAATTTCTTTAGGCAACTTCACTTGACTTCTCTTTATAAGGGTATTGTTAGCCCTTGTATGGAGTACGCGTCACACATCTGGGATGGTTCAACTTATACAGCTCTCCTGGAGAAGGTGGAATCTAGGGTTTTTCTTCTTATTAAATCTTTCACTCTCACTAACTCTCTGCAGTCTCTTTCTAGCTCTTGGATTGTTGCGTCATTCTCTTTATATTATCACTATTTCATCGGATTCTGCTCCTCTGAACTCTTCTGTCACATCCCTCCTCCACTGAGAAGGGCTTTTGGACATGCCTTTCAATATAGTGTAGCCAACCGCTCATCCAGTGACTGCCGATTTGCTAGATGCAAACACATGCAATATTCAATGAACCATCGCCTACTACAAAAAAACTGTCGTTAGGCTTAGATATTGGTTGATCCATGAATTTTTAGATCAACCTATTGACTAAGCCTATAGGGCAGTTTTTTGTAGGGGGTGATGGTTCATTGAATATTGCATGTATAATTGGGCTTAGTTTTATTTTCATCTTTGCATGAATGAACTGATAACTAGGGATAGGATAAACCTAGTCTTTCGTGCATGTATTAGTATTGATATTTTTATTATTTGTTTGGACTGGGACAGTCTCGATAGGCACTTGTGGCTTCTAACTGTCTCTATTTTCCTATGTTCCTATGTTCCCATGAAAGACGCTGCACCATACCATTTATTTTGTTTATTTGGAGACTGCAAATTTCTTCTAGCCTACAGACAATAGAGTTGAAGTGTGCAAGCCCTACCCTTGATTACTGCTGTCATCGTGCCTCAAATTCACTTATTTTATGGTAATTGTGCCCCAGCTTCACCTTTCATATTATCATTGTGACCTATATCATATCCAGCTGTTTTATTTATTTCATCTTGGTGAGTGTTATATACTTTTTGCCTAGTGACAATCCTAACCTAGTACCACAGTCTTATTTGTAAATACTATTTTTCCTATAACATTGTTACTACTTTCTTTTCCTTTATGGTATTTTCTCTTTTTCTATGTCAGACCTCACTGCAAGTGCAGTTTTAACCTCAGGTTTCTCAGGCATCACT